>ML320496.1:1134-26947 GCA_005239505.1 Nicotiana paniculata
AGATTAAAGAAGTTAGCTAGACATGTTCATAAGAATCAAACCCAAAATAAATTGCATAATTGAACTACAAAGTAATGAATAAAAGATGTAAAAATCAATGTTTTGTCACTTCAATGGTTTTCTCTCTTTGAATCCTTTCAATCCTTTGAATTCTCCGAACTCTTCTTCAAGTTGTGTTTACAGGGTCTATTTATATGTTTAGGACGAACCCTAAATGTGTAGGAGACTTCTATTCCAACCGGGAAACACTTAAACTCGTCAAAACTCGGAATTGACCGANTCCCTATTATGTTTATTTCTCGTGAACTAGTTTTGCCTATCTTGTGATCGAAGGTTATTGAATGGATTTATTAATTGTATTCTGAACTGTTGCCCGTGTTGTTGTTGTTGTTGTACTGGTTGTGGTGATGCACGAGGTTTCTGCTGTGCGGTTGTTGATATGGGGATTTGCACGAGGTATCTGTCATGCCGTGTTTATTACTGATGTTGCACATGCGGTGTGATAAGGCGGGATATGAGATTGAGTGTTGCGCATGTGGCGTGACAAGGTGGGAACATGTTTATGCACGTATGACGAAACAAGGCGGGCATATACTTTAATATTGCACGCGTGGCGTGACAAGGTGGGCTATGTCAGGGATTGTTGTGATACTTGTGTTGGCCTGGGGGCATCCCTTGTTATTGATATTGTGTACTGGAACACTTACCGTGTGAGTTCATTCGTGTGGAAATTTATGAGATGAAAATGTACGTGTTACCCCTTTGCTTTCTTTATGTCTATTGTTTGTTGAAATCAAGCTAGGACACATGCACAAGCATACACGTAGTTAAGTACTATTAAAGGATTCAGGACTCCTTGTTGTTGTCAAATATAGATACTCTTGTTGTGCTTACCGTATGGGTGGGAATGACCCAATTGGCACGTGAGTCGTCCGTGCAGTTAGTACTCAGATGATGGCGCAAGTTGCCAAGTGTTAGGGTTCGGATATTGGGACCCGTAAAATGATGATTTGTCCGAGTTTCGGAACCTCGTGGAGATGACTATGAATTGATGTAGAAATGGATGAATTTGTTGAGTCATTACATACTCATGTTGTATATTACATGTTGGATCTGTCTGTGATCTATTCAGTCTTTGCGTTACTTCATGGTTTCCGCTGATACTTATTGTTTTCCTTCTTTATCGAATTCATTGTCTTGTTGGCTATATTACGTTGCCTTTATGTATATCATTATTTCCGCGATTTCTATATTGATACTTTCTCAGTCTTATTAGACCAGTGGGTGTCTTGACTAGTCCTAGTCACCATTTCACCGAGGTTAGTCTTGATACTTACTGGGCACCGCTGTGGTGTGCTCATACTACTCTTCTGCACATTTTTGTGCAGATTCCAGGTTTTCTCATGGCCGGCCGAGTGATTCATAGTAGCATGTTTGCTGTTGTGGAGACTCAAGGTAAAACCGTTTCAGCATTCCCGATTTCGGAGTCACCATCTTATCTTTTGTTTGCATTGTTTCACTTATTTCTGAACAGTGGTATTTCTAGGATTTTAGTGTAAATTCTTAAAAGCTTATGACTTGTACTTCCGGGTTTTGGGAATATAAAATGTGTAAATATTTATTTATTTTAGAAAGGTATTAGAATCCATTTATTATTGTTGTTATTCCTGAATATTAGGCTTACCTAGTTCTTAAGACTAGGTGCCATCACGATACCCAACGGAGGGAAATTTGGGTCGTGACATTAACTATGTTATGTAATTATAGATATATTATATTATAAATGTAGATATTTTGTTTTTTAGGTTCGAGAACTGTATTAATAAGAGATTTTTTACTTTTGGTGCAGAATAGACCTTTTTTTGCACCTCATAATGTTGATTATGGGGTCGTTAGGTTTCAGACAGTATCCGACCCCAGTGTTCCTGGCCAAATCAAAGATTTATTGTCTGCAAATGGTTTAAAGCTTTTCAAGAAGACATGTTTTGGTTATTTACTTTCATTGCCTAGAATATTTATGCAAAATCAAGATATTTATCTTCTAATGAAATATGAATTGAATGCATCTGGTGCTGACTATTTTTCAGCAGAGATAAAGGGTCAGAGGTTGAATTTTGGCTTGAGAGAGTTTGCCTTGATAAGTGGTCTGAGATGTTTTACGGAAGTGACAGAATTTGATTATACACGTACGTATGACAGTAAAATAATGAGGAGTTATTTTCCAAACAAGCAAAAAGTTGAGAAGTCATACTTAAAACAAATTGTAACCAGCAAAAGTTGGGTGAACGATAAGGATACAGTCAAGTTGTGTATTCTATATCTCATAGAATTCTTCCTATGTCCTTCAAACAAAGACAATGTAGGGTTGGTAGACCATTTTAGGTTTTATTTGGTGGACTCGGGACAGTATGTGAACTATGCATGGGGCAGTGATTCTTACAAACAGTTGCTTCAATCTGTTAGGCACAAGCTCAATCCTTCTGTTCATTCTTATCTCATTCGAGGATTCCCACAAGCTACGCAAATATGGTTGTATGAGTGTTTCTCTAACGTAAACACTGAATATAGCTACAAGGGTTGCTAATTCCATCCCTCGCATACTTAACTGGTCAGCTAGTAAGGACAAGATATGTTTGTCTGCAATTGAAGATAGAATGATCAAACATGAATGGATCAAGGTAAATGATTTTTAATTATGAATAGACAATTTAATATAAATTATCTACAACTTTTATACATATTATGCCTTAGTCAAGCTCATTTATTTTTTCCATTCAGTTCACCAACTTAACTGAAGCACCTGAAGAGATTTCTAGAATGTCTTTGCCAGATAAAGTTGAATACATACTTGAAGAAGTTGAACCCAAGTTCGAGGATCCGAAAGACGCTGCTTCTCCCTCGGGACACAAGCAGTCAATTGGAATAGAGGACAAGAAAGCTAGTCTGAAACAAATTAAAAACTTAAGAAAAGATGTTGACAAGGTAACATATATACATAATCTTGTATGGTTTCTTTAATTTATGTTAAGCCAATATTTTCGTTAACTCTCTATATATTTATATGTAGGTTGGTTTAGATCTTGTATCTTTCAAGAAAGATGTTTTTGAAGAACTAGGTAGCATTCAACTGCTACTCAATGACTCAACCAAGGATGTTTTGGAGGCGATAAACAGTCAAAAAGATAAAATTGATGTCAAGGTGATATTTGAAATATATTCATTTAACAGAACTATTTTTATCAGCTCTAAGTTTATATTGTCACCCACAAAGTATATATCCTAACAAATTGAAAGCTTGCAGTTTGCTGGGAGTTCTACAAAAATTGCTGAGCAATCAAAAGAAAAGAACAATCAACATTTTCAGTGCAGTATTGAAAACTCAGTGCATGGCAGCAACAGTAAAGCAGGTTTATACATAATACCTACATTATATATACAAAATATCTACAATATATTAACAATATATCTACCATATTTCTACATTATATATACAATTATATACATTATATCTACAGTACATCTACACAGATCTACAGATTTATGTAGATGTATATAATATACCTACATATCGCCTAAAATTGTTAAGCCACTAATATGCATTAAAATTCAAATTGTTTAATGAAAATACAGGGCATGTGAATAACATGGAAATTGATGAGAATCTTCCCGCACGTGTTGATTTATATTCTCATTTTGAAGGGACAATTGATGAAGAAAATGCAGGTATGAAATTTGTATTCTGAAATGTTTGTGTTTGGTACAAATTTCATACAATTTGATTAAGTTATATGTACATAATATAACAATGAAGGAAGTTATGCCTGAACAATCTCCAAGACACAAAGATACAATAACCATTCAAGGAGAACAGAAGAATGAGGAGAAGGTTAATGTAGGTAGTACGAGTGTGCATTCGAATCGGTTTATCGATAAATCGAATCGATTATTTGTTATCGGTTTATCGATATCGGTTTATCTATTTATCGATTTTGATTTCGAAAATTTTCTTATCGAGTTATCGATTTCGATTTTGATTTTGATTTTGTCCTCTTCGATTATCGATTTATCGATAAACCGATAAGATATACCAAAAAGACAACTATACCCTTATTCTATAATACCCTTTCCTTTACCCTAACTTATTATTTCCATTTTTCTCTACCCTTATAATTTCCTAATTTTCTCTACCCTATTATTTCTTTTTCACCCGATCAGGCGCCGCTTCTGAAGTTCCTCAAGCCTCAACGTTTTTGGCAGAACTGTTCTGCTCCTTTAGAGCTCAAGCCTCAAATTTTATTCACTCAAAATTCCTCCTTTCTCGATTTCTCCCACATATCTGGTAATTCTCTTTCTCCAAATGGGTTCTCTTAGTTTTTAGAATTTTGTTCTTCATGTTTTCTTGTCTCCATTTCACTGTGTACAGTGCATTGTGTATTCCTTTCCTAGTATGTGTTTCGTTAATAGGCTTAGAAGTGTTTTCTCTGCAGCAAATGATTTCATCTGCATCTTGTCAGGAATGTGGATTTCTCAGTAGGAGAATGACTGTTGTTTGTATTAGGTGTTTGAATTAATTTGTTAAAGCTAATTGTACCAGAATACATTATGATCACTGTAGTCGGCATGCTTCTTGATGATTAAAAAAAAGAAGCAGCAGAAAACTTTTAAAATGATTGATGCAATGGATTATCCATTTATACCTTTTCATATACACTAGCTTCCATAATTGCCATCGTTGCAACACAATAAAAGCTTTCATTCCAATTATTCTTGGATACATTTATACCCTCTTCAGTACTGTTTGGTTATATTGTATCTATGACTCTTAGAAGTACTGGTCGAGTTTAATCAGCTCTTTTATAATAATTACTTTAAGTTGGTGCTGAAAGTATTGGGACAAACATGAGTCCAGATTCTTAAGACAGATCAATACAGTCAATTTCGCATCATAAATGCCCTTTTTTCTTGAATTTCAGTTAAGTTTTTTTATTTTATTTTGATATGTAGATTGAAGAGCGAGGAATGCTGACTTCGTCTTGCTTTGCTTCATTCAACTCATTTAAGACTGTAAGTTACATTCTTCATTTACTTCACATGGCTGAAAATGATAAAATTGATAAAGTGGTTGATGAAAGTAGAGGTTCCGATTCTACTGATGCAACTACTCACTCGACAGTTACAAAACAAAGGAAAAAATGATCACAGGCATGGGATTTTTTTGAAGAAAAAGTTGATGCTAAAGGAAATAATAAATATGTATGTATTTTGTGGACAAGAATATTTTGAGACAAAAGGTAAAAGTACGACACAAATAAATAGTCATATCGATAAATGTCCAAAGAATCCTTATAAAGTTGAAAAAGGTCAAAAACTATTACAGTATCAAACATTACCGGGGGGTAATAAAGGTGGTTTTATTCCATGGAAATTTGATCAAGAAGAGTGTAGGATGGCTTTGTGTCGTATGGTGATTGTTGATGAACTTCCATTTAGTTTTGTTGAGAAGGAAGGCTGTAGAAACTTTATGAAAGTGGAAGGTGAACTCACCTAGATTTCCTATTCTTGCTAAGATGGCTCGAGGTGTGCTTGTTATTCCTATTTCAAGTGTGGCATCTGAAAGTGCATTTAGCACCGAAGGGCGTATTCTTGACCAATTTAGAAGTTCATTAACTCCTAAATTGGTTGAAACTCTAGTGTGCTTTCAAGATTGGCTTCGAAGTGAATCGCATCCTGTAAATGTCGAGGAAGATTTAGATTTTCTCGAGACACTCGAGGAAGGTATGTATATTTTAACTAATTTTATTGTATTGATTAATATAGTTAAATAATATATTAATTGCTTGACTTGTTAATATATATTCTTATTAGATTTTACTAATATTGACAAAGAAGCTTCCATCGACGATGTTTGCTCGAGTTTGTTAGCTGCTATGTAAGTTCTCCATTTTAAATAATATACTTGTAAAAGAATGTGATGTATTACAAAGTTCTTAATATTTTTCTTAATTTCTTTCAGGTTTAAAGCTTGAGTCCCATTACTGATGCTCCAGTGATCCAAGCGGTTGTCAGAACTGATGCACAAACTCTTTCTTTTTGTGGGTAATGGAGAAAGGGTGAAGAGAATCATAAACTTGAATCATTTTTAAAGCATTAGCAATGACTGGTTGTTGCGTGGGTAGAAGCTTTACCTAATTAAAATTGGTGTTTCTCCTATTTGCATACTTAATATCGTCTACGCTCTTTATCTTGTCTATTAAAAAGACCCTTTGATATTGGAGTTTGTCTGCAAACTGATGTGTGGTTAACTGATAGTTCTGCTAGAGGTAATTTAGTATGTTTAGTGTATTGCTTGTTTAAGTTTCTTTAAGTGTGAACTCAAGACCAAGTTTGTGTTGTTGGTTTTGAGAGGATCTTTGAGAAATTATGGGTGAAAAGTTGTGCAATGATCTCATAACTAGGATTTATCTCTAATTTGCATTTGATTTTAGTTTCTGGCAGGAAACTACACCTGTGAATAACTACCCGATATCAAATATTGTACTGTAATGTAGATGAATTTTTTTTCTTCATAAAGAGTACATTGCCTGGAAAGTTGTAATCTGTGTTGTTTAAGTTAAAGATGGTCATGAAGTGAATTTTGTATGGGCTTATCAGAATGTAAAACAAAGTAAGAGGCAAAAAAAGATACTGACTTTTTAAGTCATGGTACTAAACATGACAGCATCGCTTAGAGCTAGCAAATTTTCTTATTGGTGTAATCGATAACCGAATCGATAAGCCCCAAAAATAGATAAATTGAAATCGAAAAAATCGAAACCTTATTGAAACGGTAATGATAAGAATATGTACAAATCAATAATCGATAAATAATTATCGATAAGAGTCAAAATCGAATCGATAAATCAAATGCACACCCCTAAAAGCAGTCGAGTACATTAATGTAGGTGATTCGGACGACTCCAGAGGTGAAAAAAGGGAAGTTACACTTGATGATTTTGAGCTGCCAAAGAACTTCTCCCAGATTGTTAAGTTCGGCGAGCTTAACCAAGATGAAACAACACATGTGCATCAAGGAAGAACAAGGCAGCCTGGAAAGCAATCCCGATCACCATTTCTCCTTTTTTACAGTTCTGGTGGCAGCACTTCTGTTGGACCTCCAATTTTTCAAATGAAGCATCCATTTACTGGGTTATTGGTCAAGTTGTTGATCCTGAGTTGTTGGAAGAATTCAACAAGTGGTTATACCTTTGTACCGATACAGCTTCAAAGAGTTTAGTTAATACAATTTGTTTTTATTGCTTCCAGCATTCATCTTTTGGATATCCACTTCATTCAACATATTCATCGTAATTGCTATGTGTTTAAATAGGAGGAATGCTCCTTATTCTGTAAAAGATAACCAACTTAAGCCATGGTACGATCTTGGAGTGGAAAAGGTTGATAAGAAGGAGTGGTTCTATACTTTGGCACATCCCGGACAAGTCCTCAACGACTCGGTAAACTCATACCCAGACTATGTAGTTATTTTGTACAATATGTAGGTTTCTTGTATATATAATTGTGTTATGATACCATCTCCAGAATATGTAGTTATTTTATAGATATATTGTAGATAATTTGTAATACTGATTAATAACAAATGAAATTGTAGTTATTTTGTATATATATTGTAGATAATTTGTAATAGTGATTAAAAGCAAATGAAATCTGTTTTTGTTGCAGCACATTGATGTTATATTGTACTACTTGAGAAAAAGAGGAAAGTATGGTCCCCACAACAAGATAAGGTTTACAACTACTGATTATTTGTTCAAGACTAAAATTGAACAAATTTATCATAAGTACATCACTGCTCCTCCCGAAAAGAAGTTTGTTGTTGTCAAACCCCAGGATGTCGTAGTAGAACACATATTGGGGTACAGATTACTCGCAAATGTTGCATAGGATCAATTTGATTTTGTGTTCATGCCCATCAACATTGTAGAAAAATTTCATTGGTTGTTGGTTATTTTTGACATTGCCGATAAGGTTCTTTATGTGTATGATTCTATGGTCTCTTCACATAATCATACCATTGTTGAATCTGTCGTCACCAAGTTTGCTGTTATGATCTCCCTTTACTTGTCATGCACCGGTTTTTATGGCAAGCGTCCAGACATCAACTTCAAGAACACAAAGGCATACATTGAAAAAGGTGTTACCTACCCTATTGATATTCAGTGGTTCGTCGGTGAGATACCACAGCAAAAGGAAGGATCACTGTATGAAAAAGATTCTTTCCTTCTATCTATTTAACATTTTGTTTTTTCTCACTATATGCCAAATATTGACACTTTCTTTCTTTTTGTAGTGATTGTGGTGTATACGTTGCTGCCTTTGCAGAGTATGCCAGCGAGACCTAGCAGCTTCTAAAGATGATCTTTCTGATATTGATCAACATCGTAGACGCTATGGAGCGCTACTGTGGGACTACACTAGGAAGAAGCAAGAGAATGGTGAAATTAGTGAGAGCGAGGTGACTGGCAGATTAGCAAGGAAAAAAGACGCACCAGTTGTGAACGAGAAAACACATGTCCGGAAGAAAAAGAATTAGTTGCAATTTTCTGTAGGGAAAATGTAGTTGAACTTGTTTAGTTGCAGTTATTTCTGTAAAAAGATTATAGACAAATTGTTACTTATGAACAAGTTTGTCGAAGGTTAGTTGTAGCATATTTATGCTACAATTATTTTACCTTATGTTTTGTTATTTTATCCAGTATACTAGTTCGAACAATAGGAAATATTCTGTAGTTTTTATATTCACTGGTAAAGTTATTAGTACTTGATTTTATTATTGTTAGCATATAACTCATTTTCAACTTAATTATAATGTATCTGCCAACTCTAGATTATGTAGTTATTTTATTAATTTCTTGTAGCTAAATTGTAAGAATCATTAATAACTAATGATTTGTGCTAAAGATAATAAAACAATTGTGTATTATAGATAGAAATCATTCATAATCCAATCAAGCTATGAAAGTATGGACTCAATACAGAATAGTAATTAAATAAAATAATTTCAAACTAACTAAATTAAGAGTTGAAAACACCTCAACTATTATACATCAACTATAATTCTCCTGAACTCATCAACACTTTTTAGCAAAAAAATCTGTTCACCATATAAATTTCTTTTTCTTCTTGAGAGCATTCTTGCATGATCTTTTGTTATGCCCTTCTACTCCGTAGTTGCCACATGAAACCTTGTACTTTTTTACATTTACTTCATCATATGTTTTGTATCTTTGTTTTTAAGGTCTTCATGGCTGTCTTTTCCCGGTAGGTGAATTCATAACTTCTTCAGTTATATGTTGTGGCAGATTTCATTTGCTTTCATCAGGCAGGGGGTCTACTGGTATTTCATAAGTATGCAAGAGGATCTCCCTCGTGTAATAAGGAGAACAATAGTTTTCATAAGACTCATCCACGTGCCTTAAAGCATCCAAATCATGTGCACAAGGAAGTTCATCAAGCTGGAATTGTCCACAGCTACATCTCTTATTTTCAAGACAAACAATATAGCGCTTCACACCATCTATCACTGCATGGATATAATCTTTTGAAGCCCTCACCTACAATTACATTACAAAAACACAACAAGTTATCTACAAAATATCTATAATAATTCAACAAATTTTCTACAATGTATGTTAATATTTTATTTTGATGCAATAAATGATTAGATGTTATTGGATATATCTTACTCTAAGCTTCTGCGACAATGTTTTATTTTCCTCCAACTCTTTGTTGTATTTTTTCCCAAGGTATGTGAATGTACCCTTTGCTTTCAATAACTTTTCATTAATCCAACGTTCAAGAAGAGTCCTCGTGTACTCTAATAGTTCTACTATCAGCTTGCATCTCTTGTTACCGCATTCAACGACTCTGCAATATTTGATGTCATAGTTAAAGTTTTGTTCACCGTAGCATGTACTCGAGACCATCTATGATAGCCAATATCGTATAAGTATGCTTTAACATGCGGGTCAATCACTTCAATATTTGACATCCTTTCATTAAATTCATCAAGCGTGTATGATCGTGCCGTGGCAAAGTACAATTCGCTTAACTTTAAATGTCCCTTTTTGAACTTTGACCTTATATTTGTCCAAATATGCCACATGCAAGAATAATGTGGCATGCCGGGATAAACAGTAGATGTTGCCTTCAAGATACTCTCATTCCGATCTGAAACAACATACATATTTAGTTTTTCACCATATGCATGTTTGAATTGCTTAAAAAATCACTTCCATGATGCGTCATTTTCTGAATCAACAATAGCATATGCCAGTGGTAATATGCTTACCTACATTATGTGGCAAAAAGCAATTCAATTTACATAATAAAAAATGCATAGGAAGAAATATACATACAAACTACAACTTTTCAACAATATATCTATAATAAATCTACAATACCTACAAAAACATACAAACTACAATATTTTACAATACCTGCTACATCCATTGTGCTAGATGTTAGCATTATTCCCATGTATGCTGACTTTAAGAAGGTCCCGTCAACTACTACAATTGGCCTACAGTATTTCCAACCATTGATTGACGTACAAATCGCGCATACAACAGTCATCGTCGGTCTTCTTCAATTTAACTACCGACCCCGGATAAGTCTTCTCCAGAATATACAAATAACTAGGCAATCGACTGTAGGAGTCAGTAGGATGACCTCTCAAAATCTCCAAAGCACTTTCCTTTGCTCTCCAAGCTTGCATATATGTTAAGTTCACACCGTGTTCAGACAACATATCAGTTTGTATGTTTTTTGGTGTGTAAATTGTCTTAGGACCCGCATATTTTGGTATAACCATGCTACCCACTACCATGGCAGTAGGTTTGCGTTGTATATATGTATTGTCCATCAAAGAGCATGTGTGCAAGTTGTTGAATTTTCGAACCTTGAACATTGTCGAATCATTTATGCTGGTTGACTTGAAGTGCCATGTACAATTTTCCCCAACACATACCAGGCAGTAGCTAAAGAAAAAAAATAATTTAAACAAATAGATTTTAAAAAAAGGGTTGTTTTAGTAGTGAAATAACATATTTAACAATTTACATACAAAAAACTACAAACTATCTACAATTTCTATTCAAAGATATCACAAAAAATGAAGAAGTAAAAAAATATAAATAAACTACAAATTAAACAAAAAATAATTTTTGACCATTGATCTGTTCCTACCTTCTAGCACTAGATCTTTTCACCCTAAATTGAAACTTGTTCATGACAGAATAGTGTTTCATTGCACTGGCAATTGTTTGCTTGTCTTTGTATGCTTGGCCTACTTCAATAACAGTTGGTGTATTTTCTGTTATGATTATACTTTTATATTCTACTATCGCCGAAGATGTTGGATATCAATTAAATTCAATGTTCCAGATGAACCTGCAAAAAATTAAAGCTAAATACCGTTATGAACTATATTGTAGATATTTTGTAGTAAAATTGTAGAAAGAATGAAATTTAATATTTATATTGATCTACGCATGTTATGTAGTTTTTTTGTAGAAATATTGTAGAACAAATGAAATTCAATAGTAATATATATCTACACATGATATGTAGTTTTTTTGTAGAAAAATTGTAGAACAAATAAATATAAACAAATTTCACTACTGATGTAACATATCAAACCTGCAATTGTGTTCTAATTAGAGATACTCAATTCCAAACCGAAATCACGCACTGTTATACATAGCAGATACATTCCTAAGCTTTTGTTTTCCTTTTTCGTCTCCATGTATATTCGAACTCCCATATCATTCCTAATTTCCATTGGAGAACAATGTTCGTTGACAATGTATTTGATTTCGATTATTTTTTTCTTATGTATCTATCATTAGATGCTCTGTAATTGTTATAACTTGCATCTTCGCTGACTACAATTTCATCGACCTGAAAATCTCTGTATCTCCCAAAGCTATCTCAATTCCCATTTAGCTGAAGCATAATAGCTATTTTCGACATAACTGCGCGTGATTCAGTAAAATTATAGCTAATTTATTCGATTTTGATTGTGAAATCAGAATATACAGTGAAAACAGAGTGCCAAAATTGTGAGAGAAACGAGCTTACTTAATAGCGAGATTTGCGTTAAAGAAAATCTGGAAGAATCCTTAAGATCCTAAATTCGCGCGCCTATTAAAAAAATTATACAGCTGAAAGGATTCTGTTTTAAATGAGTTGTTTATATTTTGTAGAAAAAATATGTCCAGATCGGATAATATGCTAATCATAGACATTTTTAGTAATATAGTTTCATATATAGTATAGGAATAAAAAAATCTCATAAAAGAATAGTATTTGGTTTCATTTTGCTTCTTATGACACGTTTGTTTTAGGAATGACATTTTATTTTATTGTGTTTTAATAAGCTTTTATGTTGACTCCAAATCATTTGTCTTGTCAACTACTATATGACATCAATAATATCTAGAAGCGATATAAGAGTTGAGAGCAACATCAAGATATGAGAATTCATTGGAAATTCTTTCATTTTTTGGTAGAACATTATTTAGACTATAAACATAAATTTGTTAATTCCTTCCACAACCATAAAAAAAAAAAAAAAAAAAAAAGATTATTTCTATGAGCTCAAAATTTGCCAACGTTTTCAATAATAAGCAGTTCGACGTTGCATTTGTTTAGGCCTTTATATTATCTACTATTGATCTTAGAATGAATACTCAAGTAAAATTACTTGAAGTTCCTATTATATATTATACTAATAAGCAAAGAAAAGATTGAGAATACTATCAAGTGTCATTTAACAATAGAAAATGATAATAATAGCAAAAAACATGAACGTCCTTAAGAAATTAAGTATAGGGATCTTTGGGACCATTAGGTATGAGGAAGGAAACGTCGAAGGCGGCACATGGGAAGATTCCAAGTATAGGGTCGATTATGATTTGCCTTTCTGTTTTGTCCATCCCAAGTTTTCTCAAGAAGCTGGCAATTTCGTAATCAGTTTTGAGGGCAAATACAGTTGATGAGGAAACTTCGCTACTTCTTGGCCAGTATATATATAGTGCATAAGCAGCTGCATATGAGGGCCAACCTTTTCAAGAAACCCTCCTTTAAATCTTTGAAATTCATTCAAAACCTCATCCACTTTGTCTTCTGTTAGTAGATTCCTACCTCAAATAAGACCCCTATGGCCTATGCATTGCACCCAAACTGAAACAACATATTTGACAAAATGTAAAACTCATCATTTTCCTCTTTGCTTTCCCCTATCTCCGTACACCTGGCTGCTTTAGTTTATTTTTCTTTTTTGTTCACCAAATATTCTTGGATCCAGTAAAAAGAACCCATATAAAAATACAAAATAAATATATGCCAGCTTAAAAGTTGGTTAACATAAACGTATGCAGATGCTAAACTGAATAAAGTAAATTAGCATCTATAGTACATCCCTTTACATTCATTCAACATAACTGCTACTAAACTACAAGAAAGTTTCCTCTACTGTATGATTCAACCAGACGCTCCACCTCCTTTCCAATTTTTTTCCTTTTAATCTTTTCTGTGACAAAGTATGTCCTTCCTTTCGACTCTTGGGATATTATATGGTGCACAATGTAGAGCTTTTGTATGGGATCAAGTAACCATCCAACTATCTCACATTTAATGTCCAGAGGAGAAAAATAAAACCATGTTTGTGGGATAACTATACCAGTGGAGACTCTGTGATTGGTGGAGAAAGCTGAATCCCCGGTCTTGATGACCATCCTTTCCGCTGCCTGTAGGCCTCAACTGCTTGCAATCGAAGTCTTTCTTTGGAAGCATCTTGTGCATTCTTGAATGCCTTCATAAGGAGAAAACAAGTACGTTTTACCATATGAATTGCAGTATATACCAAGGTCAATGACATAAGCATAGGCAAAGTTTAGGACTTCAGATGTGTCAATGCAGGTGTATATAATACAACATAAAACCATCCAATTGTACCTTTGGAACAACCAACTTAGGTGGAGCTTCAACAACTTCACCAAATTTTATTTCTTCACGGCCGGGGAAATCCACATTTTCATCCATATTGGCATTCTTATGTTTCTTCTTTCTTGCTTCTAAACGCCTGCATAGATCCAAATATAAACCATTCAGTAACAACCAAACCCCACCCCCAAAAAAATGAAAAATGAAAATATGGCATCACAAATTGTTTGTATACGCGAAATCCTTATTACATTTGCTTCAGGCAAAACAGGCTAATCTGGGTGGATCTTTTTCCTTTGCTTACAAACAAAAGTTGCTTCATTTGCCCAAAGTTCAAATTGCTAATAGAATGTGAAATTCAAAGGAATACATTCTGCCAGCATAAACAAACAGTAAAACAATGCTCAACTAATTGTTATGTCTTAAGGAGTAGTAAGTCATTTGGGGGGGGGGGGGGGGGGAAGAGGAGGGAACTCGGCTGCATCTTAACCATCAAAAACAAAGGAGAAACAAGTAAGTAATATATTAAACAAGAGAAAACAGGTAACGGTGCCAAAATATTAGTTGCTACATTCAGTTAATAAAATACTGAATCTGAGCTAGACTCAAACTTCTAATAGAAGAAAGTGCAGCCTTAGCATGATTAACCACCTTACTGCATACCAATGAAGTTACGGATTTGACTCCCTCAATACTCCAGGTTAAAATGGATACCCATCTCCCCTCATAAAATGGAGTTGGTTAGTTGTTCTGCTAACAAGATAAGAAGCATATATATTTAAGATGATGTAAAACAATCGCTCTGCCTCTACTAACAATATAAAAAAATCTATGTGCCTCTACTTCAGCTCACCTTTGTTATAATAGAAAAATTTATCTCAAGTAAATGTCACCATCTTTAAGGCAGGAAAGTAAAAGAGAGATCTTTCACTGAGGCATTAGTTCTTACTGTTTTTTTCGCTCCTTTCTCTTTGAACTAGTAACACCCAGTTCAGCCGTTTCAAACCGAAGGTCCTTCACTTCCTTCCTTTTTCTCTTTTTATTTCGCCTCTGATGTGTGTTATCTCCGACACCACTCAAATTGCTTTCATCATCTTTCCTTTTGTTACCCGCATTTTTAGCTTGATCTCGATCTTCTGAATGTAGTCTCTGTCAGGGACACATAAAAGTCCGAATTTTCAACACCTAATGTAGCACACATAACACATTTGCATGGAGGGGGGGAATGCCAGAAAAAAAAGTGACAGTCTTAGAAGAACAAACAGGAGGAAACTGGAAAGGAGAGAGAATTCAGGAGTTTCTTTTACTAATGATCCACAATGTAATTCGAGACAAAAAAGAGCGCCTACACAAACCGATAATGACGAAAGACCATAAATGGAACAAGATACAATGAAAAGATCAATCGCATTGGAAAGGTGCGACAACTTTAGCATACAGATGAGCATTGGCTTTTGTTTTGGCCAAAATGGAGACTAACCGCAAATACTTGACACTTCAAGTATACATTTTATTTTTTATTTTTTTGATACGTTGAAATTGAATTTGTGTTGATAAAATTAATCTTTTCTTTTTTTTTTGATAAGTAACTAGAGATTTTATAAAATTCTGCACTAAGCCAGTGCATCAGGTATAATTACAGGTTGCGCAATCCCTCTATGGTGTCTAGCATTCCATCTAAATCATGTTTAACTAGATTGCACCAAAAAGCTAACAGAAAAATACATCTCTGTTTAAGGTTGTGTACTTGTGTATGTTTCTCTTTTTGCCTTCAAAAATTCTGTTGTTTCTTTCAAGCCAGACAGTCCACCAAAATAGCCAGATGTATGGCTGATAAAGTTAATTATTCTTTGATGTAACAAGGAAAGGCCCCCCAAACAAGATGTATAATGAGTAGGAATCTTAAACAAAAGCATGATAGCATCCAATTGATTATTTCAGAAATAAATAAAGATCATATTTTGTTCAGAAAAAAATAAAAGCAAATGCACTTGGCTATGCTTTCGTAAGAATTAAGCTCTTCTGAACCATGAAATAGCTAAGTAGCACCTTTTTTCTTTATTTTTCCTATAGAAGGGAGGCTGAAAAATCCATCTCGCAGTATTTAACGCATAGACGAAGACAAGTGTTGGAGACAAAAGAGCTAGGAGAGCAAGAGAGTAAGCAAAATTGCTTAGGACCGAGCCTTGACTTAACTTGGGCTAGATCGAACATGATGCTTTGAAGCTTCACTGCATGCTTCAGCTGATCATAAATCTATTAAACCTATCACTGATCAGTTCTGAGTCCTCCAAGCATATTAATGTTAATAAACTACACTTGCAAGCAGAGGCGGACCTACGCTATACCTAGAAGGATCACCGGCACTCGTTAAGTTCGGCAAAAACTCCATGTATACATGCATATGTCTTTAGAAAATAGTGATATATCAGTAGTGGGCACGCTACATACAAAGCAGATTTTGGTTGAATCCAAAAGTACACCCCCAACCTTCAAATCTTGGGTCAGCCTCTGCTTGCAGTATTGTCTTGTTAAGGCAAATTATGGATTCTCTGAAGATAACACTGCCTACAACTAGAAGACTAAAATAACTCCAAACTCAGCATTAAAACCAAATTGTACAACCAAACTACAGTACAACATTTATCTCCATGAAGATAAGTAATACGAGGAGCCCGAGCTTAAAGATAAAAACTTTACCTTCCCATTAGCACTGCCGCCACCATCTCCTTTCTTCCTATCTGCATTATTGGATGAAGCTTTCCCAGCACCTAAAATCACAAATATGAAAAACACATTTCGAATTAAATATTATAAACTAAGAAAACTATTAATTTCCACCAAATACATGTATTAGAAAAATTTCACGAGCGATAACATAGATATAAGGGAATGTACTGTATTATTGTGTACCTGAAAAGGCCATAATTTGACGGAGCTTAGAGGGAAGAGCATCAAGGGAGGAGGGGGTGGGTGGGGGAGGGAGCCTAGTGGTGCCTCCATGTGCTGCTCTGTAATTCTTCTCTCTTCTCTTTTTCCCTTTCCCTCCCATCTTTGCTTCTCTCTGTAATACAATAAAACCCTAATGCACTATTCTTTTCTTTACAGCGTCGAAGCAGAGCAGTATTAAATGCAAACAGGTCCTCTTATTCTTTAAGATGTTGAAATAGAACCTTACAACTTTTTAAAATCTTAAATATTCCCTATAGATGGAGAGTTCTCATCATTTTTAAACCCACATAATTAACAATATCATTAAAGGGTACCTAGTGGTGTTTAAGAAAAATCGAACGGTCCACACAATCGAACCTAAACCTTTATTATGGAACCACACTAATTTGTCTTGTCGAACTACTCAAATCATGAGATATAACTCATTTACGTCATCGGTCAACCATTCTGAAATTTTGAACTTGAAAGAAGCCAAGTTAAAAAAAAAAAATAAAAATAACTTGAAAACTTCTTTATTTTTTATATACGGATTAACTAAGTAAGCATATAATTATAGCTACTTATGCTCCTATGTTACCACAATTTTTATAGTGGTATGCTGGTCTATTTTTGGTAGTTTCTGTGCTTCTAGTATTGGTATTGCATTTGGTTATACGAGGTAAAATGTGATTGTTCTAATTTTAGAAATTGGTAAATAAAACAGTTAGGTTCTACGTACTATGAAATGGGTTATAATTAGTTGGTTAACAGAATATTAATTATATCATATGTGAATGTTTCTCTTGTATTTATAAAAGCATACCTCTTTCTTTCCTTATATATAATATACGCTTATTTTTCACCAAGATATTTTTGCCAAGAAATATGTAATTAGTGGAACTTTTGATAACTTGTTTGGATGCTTTGTGGGCCTAGATACATTAAATTTTGAGATTTTTTTTATTTTTATACACTATATGAAATTTTATTATCAAAAATGTCCATGGTTACTTAATTACCCAGCCTGAACACGTTTTGTCTACAAATTCTATACAATTGTTTAAAATAGAATCATTTCTGCAGTAGCATTCCTTTTTTAGAAGCGGAATTTTGGGATAGCGTAGGATTCTACCGAGATTTTTGCGACGCAATCATCGCAATTGAATTAAGCCTGCAATTAAGCCATTTTTCTCAGTTTTCCATCGCCGATACTCTGGTTTTCTCTGTCTACTTTGGTTTCACAACCATAAGCAAAGCAATTATCTACAATTGTATTGAATTCCGTAAAATAATGTTGAAAATAGCTATTATGCTTCAGTTAAATGGTAATTGGGATAGCTTTGGGAGATATAGAGATTTTAATGTTGATGGTTGTAGTCAGCGAAGATTCAAATTATAGCCAATTGAATTCTGCAATCGCAGAGCATATAATGATCGATACATCAGAAAAAATCATTGAAATCAAATACATTATCAACAAACATTGTCCTCCAATGAAAATTCGGAATGATATGGGAGTTCGAGTATACATGGAGATGAAAAAGGAAAACAAAAGCTTAGGAATGTATATGCTCTGTATAACACTGCATGATTTCGATTTGGAATGCAGTATCTCTAATTCGAACACAATTGCAAGTTTCCTCTATTATATCAGTGGTGATGTTTGTTTATATTTCATGTGTTCTACCCTTTTTTCACAATATTGCTACAAAAAAAACTACATAACAAGTGTAATTCAAGTGTTATGAATATAGAGGTATTGAAATTTCATGCGTTCTACAATTTTACTACAAACTATCTACAATGTATGTCAGAACTGTAGTTAGCTTTAATTGATTGCAGGTTCATCTGGAACACTGAAGTTGATTGATATGCCAACATCTTCGGCGATAGTGGAATATAAAAGTATCATCATAATAGAACATATGTCAAATGTTATTGAGGTAGGTCAAGTCTACAAAGACAAGCAAATAATTATCAGTGCAATGAAGAACTATTTTGTCATGAACAAGTTCCAATTATGGTGAAAAGGTCTAGTGCTAGAAGGTAGGAACAGTTCAATAATCAAAATCATATCTTTGTTTAATTTATAGTTTATTTGTATTTTTTTGTATAGTTTGTTATATCATTGTATATAAATTGTAGATAATTTATAGTTTTTTTGTATATAAATTGTTAAATATAAGATTTTTATGCTTAAACAGCCTATTATTTTGTAGCTATATTTTTTATAATATTCTTTAAATTATTTTTATTCTGTAGCTACTGCCTGGTATGTGTTGGGGATCATTGTACATGGCACTTCAAGTCCACCAGCATAAATGATTCAGCATTATTCAAGGTTCGAAGACTCAACAGCTTGCACACATACTCTTTAATGGACAATACATACATACAACGCAAACCTACTGCCATGGTAGTTGGTAGCATGATTATACCAAAATATGCGGATCCTAAGACAATTTACACACCAAAAGACATACAAACTGATATGTTGTCTGAACACAGCGTGAACTTAACATACATGTATGCTTGGAGAGCAAAGGAAAAGGCTTTAGAATTTTTGAGAGGTCATCCTGCTGACTCCTACAGTCGATTGCCAAGTTATTTGTATATTCTGGAGAAGACTTATCTAGGTTCGGTAGTTAAATTATAGAAGACTGACGATGACTGTTTCTTGTACGCATTTGTTGCGCTTAGTACGTCAATCAAGGGTTGGGAATATATAGGCCAGTTGTAGTATTTGATGGAACCTTCTTGAAGTCGACATACAGGGGAATAATGCTAACATCTGGCACAATGGATGCAACAGGTATTGTATTAATTGTAGAAATATTGTTGTAAATTTATTTTTTGCATGTACTTTTTCCTCTCCAAATTTATTAGGGAAATTGAATTTTTTTTTGCCACCTATGATAGGTAGCATATTACCATAGGCATACGCTGTTGTTGATTCAGAAAATGACGCATCATGGAAGTGATTTTTTGAGCAATTCAAATGCATATGGTGAAAAACCAAATGCGTGTATTGTTTTAGATCGGAATGAGAGTATCTTTAAGGCAACATTTATTGTTTATACAGGCATGCCACATTATTCTTGCATGTGGCATATTTGGACAAATATAAGGTCAAAATTCAAGAAGGGTCATGTAACGACTCGACCAGTCGTTTTGAGCTCTAGCGCGTCGTTCAGCAGTTTGAGGTCATGAGCAGCTCTGTTTCAGGTATTATGACTTGTAGGTGTGATCGGAATTGAATTTCGGGTAGTTTAGAGTCAAATTGGAAGGAAAATTCTCATTTCAGAAGCCTTAAGTTGGAGAAATGGACTAAGATTGGAATTTTGAGGAAACGACCTCCGAATCAGGATTTGAAGCTTCATGCAGGTTCATATGATGATTTCGAACTTGGGCGTATGTCCGGATCGAGTTTTGGATAACTTGGGAGCGTTTCAGCGTATATTGTGGAAGTCAGCATTTTTGAAGAAATTTCCTATGTTTGGCTTGAAGTGTATTTCAGTGATATTGATGTCCATTTGGGATTCCCAGCCTGGAAATAGCTCCGTATGGTGATTCTGGAGTTGGGAGCTCGATTGAAAGTGAATTCGGGTGACCGTAGGTTATTTTGAATTCATTTGGCTAAAGATAGAAATTTAAAGGTTTTTGAGAAACTCGACCGGAAGTGAAAATTTTGATATCAGGGTTGGAATGTGAATCCGAAAGTTGGAGCACGTCCGTAATGTCGAATATGACTTGTGTACAAAATTTGAGGTCAATCAGACGTGATTTGATGGGTTTCGGCATCGAATTTGGAAGTTTGAAATTTCAAATTCTTAAAGTTTGAATTTTAGAACGATTCGTGATTTCGGCGTTGTTTTATGGGATCTGAGGCCTCGATCAAGTCCGCACTATCTTTTGAAACAGGTTGGTGCAATTGGACGGTGTCCCGGGGGCCTCGGGTGGATTCCGGGTGGTTAACGAATCAAGTTTGGAGTTTGAAGAAGGCTGAGGTTGTTGTCATCTGGTGTGACCGGACCTGTGAGGCTTGGGCCGCAGGTGCAAAAGTTTGCTGGTTTGGCAGGGAGCGCAGGTGCGAGGGAGTTTCCGCACCTGCGAAGCCGCATATGCGGACAATGAGCGCAAGTGCGAAGTTTGGATTGAGCTGAGTAAAACTGCAGGTGCGGAAGTTTGGGCGCACCTGTAGAATCGCAGGTGCGAAAAATGGCCTAGGCAGAATGTTTTAAAATCGAGATTTGTTGGCCATTTCTCCCATTTTCTTTTGGTGTGGGGCGATTTGGGGGGGCTTCAAGAGAGGATTTTCTTCATGCAATGCTAGGTAAGTAATTCCTTCATGTTTCTAAGTTAAATACAAGGTTATTACATGGAATTATACATGAGAATTTGTAGGAAAATTGGAAAATCTTGAAGAAAACCTAGAAATTTGTATATGGATTTTAACCACGAATTTGAGCATGGAATTTAGAGTAAATTGTATATTTGAACTAGTAAAGCTATGGGTAGAATATATCTTCGAGAAATTTCAGATTTTCGGGCACGTGGGCCTGAGGGCATTTTGGTCAAATCGCTGAGCGGGGTTGGAAAATTATATAATTTGGAATTGTTGAAAATATTAGAGTATATTTTCAATGGTGTGTCGTTGTTTGGATAGTTTTGGGGAATTGTGCATCCATTGGAGTCGTCGGGAGGGCTTGGAAGCCGGTTATGGAATTTCGGAGTGAGGTAAGTCTCCTTTCTAACTTTGTGAGGGGGAATTGTCCCCCTAGGTGAACTAATTAAGTATGTGCTACTATCTGCGGGTGCTACGTACGCACGAGGTGATGGGAGTCCGTGCGTAGCTACTATTATGCCATGTCCGGGTAGTCTAGGACCCACTAGTATGCCTTACCTGTTGTACCTGTAATATTAGACTGCTAATATAATCGAAATCCTAATTGAATATCTAAAGAAGACTATAGTTCATTTTCTTAATCATCTAGAAAGAGAATTGATTTCCTTCGTGGATAATTGTATTCCGGATAAGGTTATATTATTGAATATTATTAAACTTGGAAAATGAATTTCGAGAAAAGATTAAAATACTAATTTTTGTGATTTTTAAAAGAGAAATTTGTCATTTACTTGAGTAATTATTTTCCCGATATAGTCGGGGTGGACTGTTGATCATGACTGCATGTGACCGCTTCGCAATTTACATTCCGCGAGCGGAGTGTTATTTCCCCCACTCTCATGGGAGCGGGTCGTCCGCCACGGCGAGATTGAAAGAAATATTATGGTTCGGGCCGTTCGACCCTAGGCAGTGCATAGAGATGATTATTATGATGGCTCAGGCCGGTTGTCCTTATCCCGTATTCACATGCTAAATTGTTAAATGTTTTTCATGGATTTTGAAGTGATAATATATTTGGGGGGAAATAAAGAAGTAATTGTTTATTTAAGATATTTGGGGGAAAATGAGGAAGTAGTAACTATTTATTTACTTCCAGTATTTACTTGGATTTTAGTGCCTTATATATTTACTGCTTTACTACCTTTACATGCCTACCATTTTCATCATATTCTGTTAAATTAATTTGTTGGACCTTAGTGAGTGTCTAATTCGACCTCTCGTCACTACCTCTATGAGGTTAGGCGGGCGACTTACTAAGTACACGTTATTTTCGTACTCATGCTACACTTGCTGTGCATTTTTATTGCACAAGTACCTTCATAGCGATGTGGCTGGTTTGGAGACTTAGGCGATCTGCATAATCCGGAGGCGATCCGCAGCTAATAGAGTCTCCCTCGTATTGTATTATTTTATTTTAATTTCCTTGTCCAGTTGTATTTCTGACAAGTTTTGTAGAAATTGTAAAATTCTTAGAATTTGCTCATGTACTTGTGACACCGGGTTCTGGGGTGTGTTGGGATATATTTGCTAAAATGAAATATTTAAACCATTATATTTACTTCCAGATTTTATTTAGTTAGTATGTAATAAAGTGAAAGGTAATGATTTTCATAAATGCTAAAACAAGAAAAATTTAACTTAACTATTTAATGATTGGCTTGCCTGACAATGATGTCCGGCGCCATCACGACCTTATGGATTTTAGGTCGTGACAACATGGTATCAGAGTGATACGTTCCCTTAGGTCTCACGAGTCATGAGCAAGTCTAGTAGAGTCTTCCAGATCGGTACGGAGACGTCTGTACTTATCTTCGAGAGGCTACAGGGCTGTTAGGAGTACTTCCCTTCTTGATTCCTCATCGTGCGATTCGAATCCTTTAAGGCTTATGCCTATGTTTCTTCCTACTCAAACTTACGCGTCGCGAAAGCGCGAGATGTTTCCATGTGTAATTGGTTGGGGCTGTGGTTATGGCCCTGCAGAGGGATAACATGTTGTTTTAGCTCAGTAGCTGTGTCTTTGAGAGCCTTAAGGCTATGCTCAGGTAGTGATGATGCTTACGATTAGTTATCGCGCGATGTCGATATGATGATAGAATGCTTGCCCATATGTTGGGTCCTGATGAATGGTTTGAAGGGAGGTCTTCTCAGAGCGTGATTTTGAGATTTCGGTATTTTAGTTCCGGCAGAGGAAAGGCATTTGGACTATAAATGGTCAGATTTTGGATTGATAAGGCAGTAAGACTTGGTGTTTTAAGTAGGGTGGAATATTCATCTGTGATGTGATATCGTCATCATTGATCGAATGGAATGTTTAAGTTTTTCGGTGCTATGGTTTCTTCGGTTGCATGGGGTCAGAGTATTGTGGAGAAGTATCGAAGAAGCAGTTGTCAGAGATCGTGGTGCGTGGTGGTTGAGAATTGAGTAGTTATTTCTAATGAAGGCAGCTCGATAAAGATGATCTTCGGAGAGTTTGAAGTCGTGGCGAACTGCTGGATTAAGAACTACAGAGAATGATATTGAATCAAGGCAGTAATTGGGCAGTGTGCGATGAAGGAAGATATGTGAAAAGTGCTAGGCGGTGGTTCCATTTCTAGGAGGCCAGGTGTGAGAAGCGAAAGTCGAGAAGTCGCATAGAGAGGGAGTTTGACCAAAGTGGGGGAGCGGCAACATAATGGTGAATTAGAAGGTATTGTAGCACATTTAGTAGATGTCCATGGGGAGCAGACGGACTCGTAAGGTTGGTGAACGAGAACATGATTAGGATGGAGTATTGATGTCGTAGAGATAGTGTAGTACATCATCGTCAGAGAGTGTCAGTTGGTGATTTCCACAAGTGGGTTATCTCCTGTGAGTATGTTAGCGGTGGTGTGGTTGGCAAGTTTCTGTGAGGGATTCTGGTAGTTATTCGGTAGGAGGCAGAATGTGTATGATGCTAGAGAATTTGAGTATTTAGAGGGTGCTAACAAGAGAATTTGGAAGAATTGGACGGATCGGTTGAGTAAGATCATGTTAACAAAGGAGAAAGGATCTCAGCAGGGTCTAGAGCGTGCAAGGAGTAGCTTCGGGCTAAGTGGGGGAGTCCCACCATCTGCAGTTGAGTTGTAGGATTGTCTTCTCATGGGGTTGCGGATTGGCGGTGTGTTGGCAAGTTAGTACAACTAAGGGAAAGGATTAGAATGGTAGTTGTGCATGTGATTTGATAAAGGTGTGCAAAAGTTGGTCCTATTGGACCAGGGATAAGCTTTGAAAGATTCAGAATTTATGCTTAAGGCATGGGAGAGTTGTAGGGTAGTGACTCAGTCACGTGCTTCATTGAAAAGGGGTGTTCATGTGCTACAAAAGCCTTGGAGTTGATTGTATTCGTGTCCAGTCAGAGTGGGTGACTCTCAATAGCGGTCCTAGTGAATTCAAAAGTTAAGAATGCGGCGTTTAAGGGTTTCAGGCAGCAGTATGATCGAGAATCGAGCTTTTGCTGAGTAATTTCTAAGAAAAAAGAAGATGGTTGGGGTGTTCTATGATATGTTTTAGCATGCAGTATAGTATTGGAGGAGTGAGATAAATAAACTCCGGGTTGTCGAAAGACTATCAGGAGGGTACGAGACGATTTGTGGGATTTAGGCAGCACGGTCTTGTGAATCAAGGTCACTCGAGATGAGTGAGGGTTGAGTTGCTACGAGTTGGAGGAAGTTACTATTATTTCTAAGGCAGTTAAGGACGATTAAAAAAAGATAGATTGATTAGCCATGGTTGAAATGGCACATTTACGGCTGTGATCAGTTCCGTCGATGTGATTAAGTTATGCCTGAGGTTTGTGCCGGTGTGTGCGGGGCTTGTCGGCCGTCGTAATAGATTTCATGTGGGAGCATTCGAGTGTTATGACATGTCAGATATAGGCGGATCCCGGGAGGTTTTATGGTGGTTCAGACCACTACTTAAGGATTTGCGTGTTGTGTGATTGTGAGAATTCACTCGTGTGTTGTCTTGAATTGAGTTAAGAAAAAGGTTTCTATATGATGAAGTGTTCACCCTATTAGTGCTTCGGAAGTTATGATGGAATTCATGCGCTATCTCATATTGGCATGTTAGGTGCGGTAAGCAGTATGTATGTCACGACCCAAAATCCCTAAGGCCGTGATGGCGCCAGACATCATTGTTAGGCAAGCAAAATTATTAATTAATTGAAATAAATTTCCGGTTTTAACATTTATGAAAACATTTCCTTTCACTTTATTACATATTAACCAAATAAAAATATGTTAATTAAAAACAATGGTTTAAATATTACAATTTAGCAAACATATCCAAACACATCCCAGAACCCGGTGTCACAAGTACATGAGAATTTTTTGAGAATTTATACAATCATTACAAAGCCTGTCCGAAATACAAATTGGACAAGGAAATTTAAATATGAAAATCAATACAGTACGAGGGAGACTCTGTCAGCTGCGAATCGCCTCCGGATGATGCAGC
>ML320499.1:0-21487 GCA_005239505.1 Nicotiana paniculata
TTTTTTTTTTTTTTTTTCGTTTTAGTGTTTTTTCTCGACAATCTATGTAATCTTCTTTTTAAATTCTTAATGAGAAATTCAATATTGATTTGCTGAACCATTTAGTTTAGTTGATAAACCATGATCATATATATCCTTTTTTTCGTTTTCTTTCTTGAACTGGATGCACATTTTATCATAGTTTCTTACTAAGTTTCAATTTATTACAATTTATGACATTCAAATATTGTAATGTGTGGTCTAGTCACCCTTTATTTCTGTATTAAATATGTGTTGTGTCAGATAATTTGTCCATTTTTTATTATTCGTTTTGACTCGTTCATATCCGATCCGACCTGCATGTTTATCACCCCTAAACGTGAGTATTAGTTAGATTATATGCCGGTATCGGTATTGTACTGAGCATTTACAAATTTTTAACATACTCAAATTTATATTCAATAAACTAAAGAATTTGACTGTAATTAGTGGGGATGAACATATCATATGATGAATTCATGGATCCATTGTTGCCCAAATGAGTTGTTATCATCAGAAGAAGTCAAATGTCTCCCATGACTTGATCTTTTGGGGTCAGTTTTGATTACTGATGTCCCTATTTTTCTATCAAAAGTGCGCTAAGATATTATCTAAATATTAAAATTAAGCTTTTTTTTTGTGGTTTTAAACTCGAAGACCATAGAAAAAATTATACTTAAAACTCCCAAAAATTATTCATGACAACAATCTCCACTCCTTTATTTTTTTTTCCACAACATGGTACAGCTGTCAGTAAAATGCCATATTTGATATTCTTGTAGGGACAGATCTTAGCCTGAGTTGAGAAAATCCCACAATCAGCTGACCCTTTTTTGGCAAACCAAACTACTAATTGTGGAGTCTGGAACCAAAATGTGGTTCTTTTTTATTTAAACGATTGAAATGTGTAGGAAAAAAAAGATAGTGACCAAACTACATATAAAGTTTTTTATTACCACGTTATATTTGAATTTGAAAAGACAGGAGGTATAACGCTTTTTATTACAATGCTATACATATTTTGTGGGTCCACCAATAATTCTTCTGCGCTTAACTGACATAACAATAATTCAAATGGGTATAGCGCCCTTATTTAAGGCGCTATACCTCAAAAAATTCGACCCCCCGAGTTGGGCATTGTCTTATTTAAAGACGTTAAGGATTTTGTAAAAATCCATTCAGAAATATTCTCGAGTCTTATGAAATTTTTATTCGTTTAGTTGTTTTGCATTTTGTCATAATGTCTGAAGAGCAAAGAATCAGGGTTTCATTATATTGGGAGGGAGGAGGGTGAGGTTGTGGTGGCGAATAACTCAGTAAGCTATAACTTATCTCCACAGTGTCATGTTAAGTTTCCACTTACAATGGAGTACGATAGATTGATATCATTGTTATGTAATAAAATGAGTGTGAGCAAACGTTCGATGAACCTTGAAGTAATCGGAAGATATCCGTATTCTGTCACTCTGCAAGGGGTTGCTTGTTATGCTGAGTTTAACATCGAGGATGATGAAACTCCGGAGATTTTTTGAGGACTCAGATGAATACCAGGAATTTCTTATGATAAAAATGTTGGAAATGTACGTGAAGGTTGAAGACGTTCGCAATAATAAGGTTGCGCAAAATAGGGATATCCCTCCGTCATCGGGTGGTTATTTTGGAGCAGTTTTAGCCGAACATGTTCCGGCTGAAAGAGTTTGGCCTGATTAACTTATCTCCACGGGCGAATGAGAAGCGAGGAAATAATTTCTCTACTACTTTACATGATCCACAAGACGAGTGGTAAACTTTAATTTTTCTCTGTGTTACAATGTTTATTTTTGCTGTATTGAATTTGTATTAACACTCATATATTCCACAGGGGGTACCGGCAAGATATGAATTTTAGAAGTTATAACCAACGCCAGTTGGAATATGCATAGTTCTAGTGTGTTGGATCATGGTAGTCTATCCGGGAGTCATAACCAACTGGATAATGTCCATCATGGGATGTCAACACATTACGATTTGTAAGTAAAGTGATATAGCTATATGTAAAGTATTTATCAATTTGAGTAACTCATTATTTTGTTGGTTGTGCAGTGAAAATGAGCAACTTCAACATCCTGTCCTAACTCAATTGCCCGAAGACGACATATTTAATCGAGATCTGGTAGATGCACAAAGTCAAGAAGAGAACAATGATTATGAAAACAATGCCGACGAGTCAGGAGATGGCACACCCTTCCCTGATGAGAGTGATGATGACGAGGAAGAGAATGTTGGACCTGATTTGATGAGGGAGCATGCTCCACCCCCGTTAGACCAAGAGTGTACGAGTCCCACATACTATTTCATTCAAGGGAGATTCCCTACCTTGTTCATTTGTCAAGTATGCCGGATGTGGATGCCCTCACAAGGGATACTGACAAAATTTGGACAACAATGAGGGATGAGTCTAGACCAACAGTGCTGTCAAAGGGCATGCTTTTTCCCGATAAAGCAAGCCTAAGCAGGGCGGTGGAAATATACAGCTAAAAGAGTGTCGTGAGATAAAGATATGGGAATCAACTCCGGATGTATACAAGGTTGTTTGCCGTAGATGATTTACGGGTTGTAATTAGATGCTGCGTGCGAAGAAGAAGAAAACAAATATGTGGGTTGTGGGTAAATACATTGGCACCCACAACTGTGAAATGGACACATTAAGTGGAAATCACTTCAACTTGGATATTGACTTGATTTCTCTTGTCTTGATTCCACACATTGAAGCGTCCATAAGGTACAAGATCAAAGGGTGTATTACATCCGTCCACCAGGAATATGGGTGCACCATTACCAAAAGAAAGGCATTTCTCGGGCGCAAACATGCGTTTGAAATTGTTTATGGTAACTGGGATGAGTCATTTTCATCTCTACCCAGGTACATGCCCGCATTGCAACACTTAAATCCCGGGACTGTTGTTGAATGGAAGCTTGATCGGAGTCCGGAAATACCAGAATATATATTTTCAGATACATGTTCTGGGCATTTAAACCAGCAATTGATGATTTTGTGCATTGCCGGCCGATAATATCCATAGACGACACTCATATCTATGGAAAGTATGATATTAAGCTGTTGATCGTCGTTGCAGTAGATGCTAATGGAAGTATATTTCCCATAGCTTTTGCTATTTGTGCCAATGAAAGCCAGGAAATATGGACACTATTTTTGAACCACTTCAAAGAGCATGTTGTCAAACAGCATTCAGGTATTTGTCTAATATCATATCAGCATGGTGGTATTATAAGTTCTATAGAGAATATTCCTGCATAGCAAGAACCATATGCCTACCACCGTTACTGTGTGAGGCACCTAAAGGCCAATTTCTAGAAGGCACATCCCAGCAAGGATTTGCATGATTTAATGTGGATGGCTGTAACAGAATACCAAAAGTGTAAATTCAGAAGGCGCATAGAATCTATCAGGTAGGAAGACGAGAGAGCCTATCGTTGGTTGATGCGACATCAGCCTGACAAGTGGACTTCTCATGCAGATGGTGGCAGAAGATTGGGAATTCTGATTACAAATGTGTCAGAGTCTTTCAACGGGTTATTAAAGTCTGCACGAGGATTGCCTGTCTCTGCCATGGTGCGGATGTCATTCAAGTAGATGGCAGAGAGGTTTGTTGAAAGGGCTAGAGCTGCATCATTATTGATGGAAAGAGGTGTTGAATTTATTCAACTACCAATGAAAATATTTGAGAAATACAGGCGGCGAGCATATTGGCATTCATATTTACAGTATTGCCACGAGCGAAATATTTTTGAAGTTCGCACCGCTATCCATCAAAATCGGGGGAATAATATACACACCATAAATGAATCCAGAAGGTTATGCTCTTGTGAGAAGTGGTCCATCTACCACATTCCGTGCTCACATGCCATCAAGTGTGATGTTTTAGAAGTCAATACCACACAAGAAGATATGTTAATGTGTGAGGTATCCAATTTTTGAGTGCTGTCTCTCTAGAACAACCTGGTTTTTCTTGGTGTTCCAACTTCTACTGTTGTGGAATAATAAAAGCAGTAAAGTAAAAACACAAAGATTTTTACGTGGAAACACCTGGTCAAAAGGTGAAAAAACCACGACCTACTCCTCAGTAGGATTTGCTCAAACTCTTCACTAAAACTCTGAGCCAAACGGACTTACAAAATAAACTCTTTTGTAATCCTAGGACTAACTCTAATCCCTTNTTATGTAGCCTTTGTATCGCACAGTAATTTGCTTGCAAGATATCTGGGAATTTTGCTTTCAATTCTTTATAAATTTCTGCTTTTGTGCGTTGGGATTCAAGCAAAAATACTTCAATTATTTATAGAGCCAGTTGTTGAGTTTGTCGTTCAGTTCTGGTACAACTCTTCCTGGGAGAAAAAGTTCGTATTAAACTCAACTTCCTTCCTTCGTTACTGTCTTTGCTCAATTTGCAACCTTTTCGCATTAGGAGACACTCTCTTTGTTCATTGATACTTCACAATCGCATTCATCTACTATGAATATACGGTTCATGTGCCAACGCGTCAGGTCAATTATGTGTTCTCTGATGGACGTAGTTCAACTGGCAGACATTTGTCAATCTTCAAAACTATGCAGTGACTTGGGTCAACAAATTCCCCCTTTTTGATGATGACAAACTCTGTGCTTCTCCCTGTATACACTTCATACACTTTGTATGTTTTTTAAGCATTTATCATAGAGAAACCAGGTTCATTATTAGGTTATAAATATCAGTTGAAATATAAAATCACATGTCTTCCCCCTTTTGGCATCATCGAAAAGTTTGCAAAATGATAAACTTACCAGAGTTGTTAACAATTACTAATGGCCATTGAGGCAACTGCAGGTGCAAACATGATTAATCATCAAAAGAAACCAATAAATGTAATCTATCTAAGAAATTGAGACAAGTCAATAACAAAACAACAAAAAATCATTGATTAGGAACGAACATCAAACACCATACAGAAAAACAAAAAACAGCCATAACCATGAGCAATACAGAATAAAAAAAAATAGAAACACGTTCCGAACTGGGCGCTGAAAGGGGGTTTAGGTAGCTCTGGACAGCTTAAGGATGGGAAGGTGCAGAGGAGGTTGTGGTCTTGGTTTATAGAAGAGAAAGCATCTGGTTAAGAACACCCTCGTTCTTTTCCTTGTCTTTTGCTAATGCAGCCCTGAGAGCATCTCACTCAGCTTCAACCTCAATCAAACGAGATTTCAAACGAAGGATCTCCATATCCTTGATCTCGCTTTCCTGCACCAGAGTTCTACTTTGCTGTTGACAGGCTGCTTCCTAGATGAACCAAGTTCATATGCAGGAACATTGACAGTATAATCTCAAGTCAGCAAAGTATCCTTCCCAAAATAGTCCTTGGCAGTAGCCATCTCAGCCTTTTTCACAGGAACATCAAAATGAGCAAGCACAACTGTCAGAATAAAGCCATATGGGATTGCATATGCTTTTGTTCCATTCACAACTCTGTCCAAGAGTTGGATGATGAAGGCTGTCCAGTTGATCTGCTTTCCCCTATACAAACACTCCATCAAGGTCAGATCCATATAGTTGGCTATGTGTCTTCGTTCTTGTCTTGGCAGCAAGAACTTGATGGCAAACTCGAAGAACAACTTGTGCTCTGGCTTCATTTCACTTTTGTAGACTGGCCTGGGTTCAGTTTCACTTTCATTATCACTGAAGAATCTGGTAATGTTGATTGCTAAGGCTATCCCATCCAAACTAGGCCATCTTTGCCTAGTGTAATCTTCGTAGCCCTCAGCAGGAATGTGCATAATTTCTCCCAGATCTTTAGCATCAAAGGAGACTTGAATTTCTTTGACTGTGGTAGTGACCCTGCCGTCCTTGACCACTGCATTACCCATGAACTCCACCAGTTCAGCTCTAGCCAACCTTCCTTCCATGTGAAGGACCATGTTCTTCCACCCCTGAACATCCAGTGTGTCCAGCAGGTATCTCATCCCAGGTTCCTCGAGATCCTTCAACAACTTTCCCTTCAGAATTGTTCTTTTGCCAAACAAGGTGATTCTGTCAGTCACCTCACCAACTTCCCCCTCATCTTCTCCACTCCACTCTTTATCATCATCTTTCTCAACGACCTTCACTTTTCTTTCCTTGGACCTGGTCCTTTAAACAATTATTGTAGGCGTGGAAGACACTGTAGCTGACTTCTTTGAAGAATCCTTAGCCCTTTTTGATTTTGGTGCCTCAACCACAACAGGAGCAGTCTGCTCCTTATGATGGACCAGGTACATTGTATCCTCTTCAACCATAATAGTCTCCACAGGCTCTCCTACTTTTCCCTTTCCCTTTGCAGCTTTCTTTTTCTTTCTCTATAGTAGAGCCCTCTCAAACATTTATTCTTCCTCTCTCATAGCACTACGTGTAGCACGCACCTTAGGAACATGAGCATCAACAACTACAAAAGCTTTCCTCTTCTTAGAAGGAAATGTGTTAGTAACCTTCTTGGACTTATGAGTCCTCCTTTCCTTGGGGTTATAAGACTCCCCCAGTTTCCTTAGCCTGTCAGCCAACGTCTCATCCCCAGATGAAACAGGTTTATCTGCTCCTTTCTTCAAGCTTTCTAAACCTGCCGCTGCTTTCTCGACTACACTTCCCCCTAACTCTGTGACATCTTCTCCAACCTTCTCAGGAATGGGACCACAAATAGCCAATGTGGTACCATCCTCCCCAAATCCCTCTCTCTCAAGATATTTACCTTTTCCCAATTTTCTTTTCCTACTCGGCACTTTAACATCAACTACCGACCCAACTAGAACAAACCTGTTCTCAGCATTAACAGATTCAGAAATAACATCAAGATTACCTTGTTCAGAATTTGATGAACCAGGTGCTTCATCCTCGTTGGCTGATTTAAAAGATTCACTTGATGATTCAGAATTATTATCCTTTTCAGCCTGCAGAATTTCCTCCAAGAATCTTGCACGGGACCCAGAAGCCACTGATTTTCTGGCAAGACCTTTACACGACAACCACGGAGGGCTGGTTAGGGTTAGATGTGGGTTTGGGAACATGAGGGTTTTCAGGGGTTGAGGTTCTTTTTGGTGATTGAGAATTGTATACAGATGGAGAATTTGAATCTGATTCATAAAGCCCTCCATCATATTCACGATTTGGCGATGAAGAAGAAGAAGCAGGTGGTGGTGAAGACATGATTACGAGTGTTGTTAGGAAGAAAGAAAAGTGATCAGTTTTGGGTAGAAGAATTGTGATCTTGATTCGACTTATTAGATTATTAAGAAGGGAGGTAATGATGGCCTTTTATAAGTTGTGGCTATTAATTATACAATGGGCAGAATTTTTTATTCAAGTGGGAGTCTAATAGTTGTAGGAGTGTCATTGATTAGACAGTTAAAAGTTCCCTACCTCTAGGCTAATTGAGTACTGATGGGACTTCTTGGAACGGGTTCATTTAGGGATTAGTACAAAGAATTTGAAATAATACAAATATAGATAGAATCCTGATCATGTGTGACTGTAATTAGTTCAATAATTGTATGGGGATGAGCACGTACCTTGTCAGTCAGATGAACCATCAGAGATGAACCAGGTTCATCGTGTTAAAGTCCTTAATTTGCCTCAATTTACAAAGATAGAGAAACATCATTAGCAACCAGAGAATCATATTAATACATGGCAAGAGAGTATGAGAGTAAAATCATGACGCTGAGAAATGATTAGTCTGGTTGATTATCTATGTTAGTGTTTCTAGCCAAATTTTTTTTTTTCATTTTTTTCAATTTTTGTTTTTTCAATCAGGTGATTTTAATCATCCCTAATTCAAGCCTGTTTCTCTCAAAATTGTCCCTACTCAGTGCTTTAGTAAAGATATCTGTAATTTGTTGATCAGTAGCACAAAATTCAATTGAGATCATTTCTTTTTCATAGTTATCCCTTAGGAAATGGTGTCTAACATCTATGTGCTTAGTTCTTTTATGATGAACCGGGTTCTTCGTTATACTGATGGCACTAGTGTTTTCACAGAAAATAGGAATGCATCCCACATCTATACCAAAGTCTATGAGTTGTTGCTTGATCCATAGCAACTGAGTACAGCAAGAGGCTGCAACAACATATTCAGCCTCAGCAGTAGACAAAGCTACTGAATTTTGTTTCTTGGTGGCCCAACACACAAGGGAGGAGCCCAAAAAAGGAGCCATACCTGAAGTAATCTTCCTGTCAACCAGGAAACCTGCATAATCAACATCAACATATCTTACAAGATCGAAATTACTACCTTTAGGATACCAAAGGCACAAATCAGTGGTGCCTTTCAAATATCTCAAAATTCTCTTCATTGCAGTGAGGTGGGACTCCTTTGGATTTGCCTGAAACCTAGCACACAGTCCCACGCTGAACACAATATCAGGTCTGCTGGCAGTGAGATATAATAGAGACCCAATCATCCCTCTGTATAGCTTCTGATCAACGGATGAACCAGGTTCATCCACATCCAATTTTGTAGTTGTGGCTATGGGAGTGTCTATTTCCTTTGAGTCTTCCATTTTAAACTTCTTGAGCAATTCTTTCACATACTTTTGTTAGTGGATCATTGTTCCATTTGAGTTTTGCTTGATTTGCAAGCCTAAGAAGAAGTTTAGCTCACCTATCATACTCATCTCAAACTCACTTCCCATAAGAATATCAAATTCCTCGCTCAATTTTTTAGAAGTCGCCCCAAATATAATATCATCCATGTATATTTGCACAACCAGGAGATCCTTACCCTTTTCCTTTAAGAACAAGGTACTGTCAATTTTGCCTCGTTTGTACCCATGTTTTAATTTTGATAATCGTTCGTATCATGCTCTTGGTGCTTGTTTGAGACCATATAGAGCCTTGTCGAGTTTGTATATGTTGTCAGGTGACTCCTTGCTTTCAAAACCTGGAGCTGCTTGACAAATACATCTTCCTTCAGATAGCCATTGAGAAAGGCACTCTTAACATACATCTGATGAAAAGTGAATTCCATGTGTGCAGCAAATTCCATAAGAAGTATGATTGCCTTCAGTCTTGCCACAGGGGCAAAGATCTCATCATAATCAATTCCCTCTTCTTGACTATACCCTTGAAAAACTAATCTTGCCTTATTTCTTGTAACAGTTCCATCCTCATCGAGCTTGTTCCTGAAGACCCACTTGGTGCCAATCACTGATCTGTCTAGTGGCCTGGGTACCAAGTGCCATACTTGACTTCTTTCAAACTGATTCAGCTCTTCTTGCATGGCATTTACCCAATCAGCATCTTGTAGGGCTTCCCCAATGTTCTTTGGTTCGATCATGGATAGAAAGGCATCAAACGCACACAGATTTTTCAAGGATGATCTTGTTTTGATTCCGGATGTCAAATCTGTTATGATGTTCTCAAGAGGGTGAGAACTCTGATATCTGTGTGGTTTGAGTACCAGTTGTTCATTCCTATACAATTCCATAGTGTCTTGTTGCTGTGGAGCAGGATTAGGGCCAGGTTGCATATGTTAAATTCCCCCTATCGTGTTGCTTGGGGTAGTTGAACCTGGTCCATCACCTATTCCATCTTCCATGTTTGCTTCAATATTTTCACTGCTTCTCACCAGTCCAAGCTCCTCATCTTCTGGTTCCTTTCTCTTAGCAAGAGTGTTAGTTTCATCAAAGACAACATGTACACTTTGTTCTACACACATAGTTCTTTTATTATACACTTTATAAGCTTTGCTATGTGATGAATATCCCAAGAATACTCCCTCATCACTTCTGGGGTCAAATTTTCCTAGGGAATCTTTGCCATTATTATGTACAGAACACTTGCATCCAAAAGTCCTAAGGTGGGATATGTTGGGCTTTCTACCTTTAAGTAATTCATAGAGAGTTTTCTCTAACAGAGCTCTGGTCATGCATCTATTTATTATGTAACAAGCAGTGTTTATTACTTCAGCCCAGAAGCTGTGAGGTAGTTTGCTATATAGAAGCATGCTTCTTGCCATGTCTTCAAGAGTTCTGTTTTTCCTTTCAACAACCCCATTTTACTGTGGGGTTCTAGGAGCAGAAAAGTTATGATTGACACCATGTTCATCACAGAACTCAGCAAACTTAGCATTCTCAAATTCAGTACCATGGTAAGATCTTATTGATGCTAGTTGATGTCCTAATTGATTTTGAGTTTTCTTGACAAATGAGGTGAACATATCAAATGCTTCATCCTTAGATGCCAGGAATAAGGTCCAAGTGAACCTTGAATAATCATCAACTAGAACCATCACATATCTCTTACCACCTCTGCTCAGAGTTCTCATAGGACCACACAGATCCATATGAACCAGTTCCAACGTCCTGGTGGTACTGACTATTTTCTTACTTTTGAAAGAAGGCCTTACCTGCTTCCCCCTGGAACATGCCTCAAAAAATTTGTCCTCCTTGAACTTAATGTTAGGAAGACCTACCACTAAGTCCTTAGAGACTAGTTTGTTAAGCTGAGTCAGACTCGCATGACCAAGTCGTTTGTTCCATAAGAGGGGATCACTATCCAACACACTTAGGCAAGTGAGTTCATTTTCAGACAGTGTGGACAAGTCTATGACATATATGTTATTCATTCTTTTTCCCTGCAAAACAATCTTGTCAGTAAGAAGGTTAATCACAAAACATTTTCTAGAAGTAAAGGCAACCATGTTACCTCTCTCACACAGTTGTGATACACTGATCAGGCTATATTTCAAGCCATATATCAGATACACATGTTTAATGGATCGTGTGTCATCCTTACCTACCTTACCAACCCCAATAATTTTACCTTTCTTTCCATTTCCAAAGGAGACATTTCCTCCTTTGAGACTTTCAAGTTAAAGTAACTGTTCCATGTTCCATGTCATATGCTTTGAGCAGCCACTATCCAAATACCAAATTTGGCTGCCTCCTCTCACTTGAACCTACAAAAAGAATAAGAGGTTAGTTTTAAGAACCCAAACTAGCTTGGGTCCTTTTCTATGAGAGAATGGATGAATCAAGCTTTTTCTAGCCCAATTTGGTAGCCAATTTTTCTTTTTAGCAAAACTCTCATGTTTTCGACATGCATGCTCTTTTGCAGTACACTCATATTTGTAGTGGCCAGTCTTATCACAATGGGTGCAGGTTTTATTCTCAGAGAGAGTGAGATACTTTCTTTTGGGATCCCACTTGGGCAATTGATTTCCAAANGTAATTTTGATTTCCATGTTCATGCATTTTTCTTTTAGCATTTCACATTCTGTAGAGAGTTGATCCTTCTCTTTGGTTGTTTCCTCAAAATCATCTATGAAATCAAGTAGCAACTCAGAGAGTGTTTCCTTAGATAGGAACTTTATTTTGTTTTTAAGATGGGAGATACTTACCTCTGGTTCTGCATGTGATTCCTCATCAGATTCTCCAATTTCCATGAGCGCCTGATCTTCAGTCTCCCCATCTTCTGATTCCTCATCTGAACTTTCCCCCCAAGCAGCAACCATAGCCTTTGTTGTGGTTTTCTTGGGTTGGACCAGTTCCTTCTTCCTGTTCCTTCTTTCATATCTCTCCTTTTCCCATTCTACTTCCCACCGAGGACAGTTTTTGATAAGATGGTCAGTCTTACCAAATTTGTAGCATCCCTCGTTGGTTGGCCTTTCTGGAGCTTTTGCTTTGTTGTAGTTTCCTCCTCTAGAGATGCCCTTCTTCCTCATGAGAAAGTTTATGAATTCTTTGGTAATCATGGCCATCTCATCTTCCTCCAGATTTTCTACCTCAGTGATTCTTAGTGCTAGACTCCTCTCCTTCTTTGGACCATCCATCTTCATTGTCTTCCTTCTGAGTTCATAGGCAATCAGGTTTCCAATCAGCTCATATCTCAGGGTTGCAATATTTTTGGATTCCTGGATAGCAGTGATTTTGCTTTCCCAGGAAATAGGCAAGACCCTTGTCAGGATCTTCTCAACCCTGTCCTCTTCAAGAATGACTATTCCAAGAGACTTCCGTTCATTAGTCAAGGTTGTGAACCTTGTGTACATCTCTTGGATTGTCTCTCCTTCTTTCATAGGGAAATTTTCATACTGTGAGTATAGAAGAGTACCTCTTGATATTTTTACCTGAGGTGTTCCTTCATGGGCTACTTGCAAGGTATCCCAGATTTCTTTGGTAGTGGTACAATTTGGATTCTGCTATACTCGTCTGGACCTAGTCCACACACTAGCCACTTCTTGGCCTTTGCATTCTTTTCCCATTTCTTCAGATCCTCAGCAGTGCAGTCAGCTCTAGTCTTTGGTACATCTATACCTTTAGCAGTCCTCATCATGGTAGCTAGAGGACCATCAGTGACTATGTCCCAGAGTTCATAGTCTTATCCAATCAGGTGGTCTTTATCCTGTTTTTCCACCAAGAGTAATACTGGCCATTGAATAGTGGTGGCCTTGCATTTGATTGACCCTCCCAGTTTCCAGGTGGTGCACTCATTTTGATCTTTTCCAAGGTGTTAACCCTATCAAGGATAACCTTCTCTGATACTAATTGATGTTTTAGACGTCAATACCACACAAGAAGATAGGTTAATTTGTGAGGTATCCAATTTTTCGAGTGCTGTCTCTCTAGAAGAACCTGGTTCTTCTTGGTGTTCCAACTTCTACTGTTGCAGAATAATAAAAGCAGTAAAGTAAAAACACAGAGATTTTTACGTGGAAAACACCTGGCTCAAAAGGTGAAAAAACCACGACCTACTCCTCAGTAGGATTTGCTCAAACTCTTCACTAAAACTCTGAGCCAAACGGACTTATAAAATAAACTCTTTTGTAATCCTATGACTAACTCTAATCCCTTCGTAGTAACTAGCCTCTAGCTAATTTCTACAAGCTTCAAGTTAACTCTAACTTGAACAATGTGTACCTATTACAATTGCTTGTATGAAAGCTGAAAATATACAATATTAAATCGCCTACTACAACCAACTAGACTCTATAACAAATAGATGGAACTGGTTCTTCTAGCTGGTCTGTAGCCTTTGTATCGCACAGTAATTCTGCTTGCAAAATCTCTGGGAATTTTGCTTTCAATTCTTGATAAATTTCTGCTTTTGTGCGTCAGTGATTCAAGCAAAAATACTTCAATTATTTATAGAGTCAGTTGTTGAGTTTGTCGTTCAGTTCTGGTACAACTCTTCCTGGGAGAAAGAGTTCGTATTAAACTCAAATCCCTTTCTTCGTTACTGTCCTTGTTGAATTCAGCTTCTATTCTCTTATCAATTTGCAACCTTTTCGCATTAGGAGACACTCTCTTTGTTCATTTATACTTCACAATCGCATTCATCTCCTATGCATATACGGTTCATGTGCCAACACGTCAGGTCAATTATGTGTGCTCTGACGGACCTGGTTCAACTGGCAGACATTTGTCAATCTTCAAAACTATGCAGTGACTTGGGTCAACAAACTACTTTCAACATACAGGTTTATGACCAACCAACTACGTTGATAAGGAATATAGTGTTCCTGCATACTTAAACACCTATAGTGGGCAATTGCAGCCAATAGGTGCTGAGCATTATTGGCTAACAGAACCATTTAAAATAGTGTTTATTAAGGAGTTTTTGAGTCAGCGACAAGTGCAAAAAAGAATGTGTATACAGAACCAAATGGATATTGGTGATACCGTTTATGCGCACAAATGTGGCATATGCTCGCAAAAAGGACATGACGGTCGTAAATGTCTTTCAGCTGGTTTGGGTGGCGGTGTTAATCCAGCTCTTGGTGGAAGTTCATCTAATATGACCAACTATCAAGGATACACGTAGTGTTTTGTTTCCGTAATGTGGTTGTAATAAGTGTATGTACTTGTTTATCTTGCAGAATGTATGAAATAAAATTAAGTTTCCATTGCTCTTAAATCTTATTGATATTTAACATTATTACTTCAGTATAACAATCTAACATAAACTCATTTTAAAAAATAATAATTGTCTTGTCGACCCGATAAAGTGGCTCGCCTGCAAAAGCTATCTTCTGAAAAAGTTGTATTGTACCTGAAAGAATCTTTAACACGCGAAATATAGTGCGGTGAAATATGTTAGTTTTCTTATTATACACTTTTATATGACTCACTTATTTTTGACTATAATGTAATTAAATAATTAATTTTTATAATTATACCAATTTAATTATTAAATATTCATATATGGGTTCCGGACTCGATATTTGAGGCCCAGTAGCACCAAGGTATCCTGAAAATATTATTCTTTTCTCATACTTAGTCCACGAAATATTGTTGTTTTCTCATGTTATTTTTTAGGATCGTTGACTAGAATTGGACAGAGTTTGTGTTTGAACTACCAACTTTTTTGACATATTTTTGGGTATAATAGGTACTTAAATGATTAATTTCAATAACAAAAAGGATACTACGCTAAAGGGCACGAAATTTTACTACGCTAAAAGGGCGCTACATTTCAAATACAAGCACTACATTAGGCCACAAGATACCACTAGAGGGAACAAAAGTAACAATTTATCTATTTTACTAGTCTTTAAGCAAATAAATAATCTAAATCAGATAAAAACAACAAATAAATTTAATCACAAAAAATTCACGAAAATACATATACCACAGTAAAAAGTAACTAATTAATATATTTTTTAATAACTAATAATAATTTCTCTATTTTTACTAATGTTTTTAGCACACTAATATCATAGTCCGAATAAAAATAACAAAAATAGTTAAGTCGCAAAACAACTACAAAACAACATTGTCGTGCCCCCTTTTTCACGAGAAATCGGGTTTCGACATTTGGCAACTCCTTTTGAGAGAGTAGGGAAAATGAATTGGTTGTTAGAGTCGCTACCTAATGGATTAAGGTGCGCTAGGGCACCTATAGCAAATAATTTAGATTATACCAGTTTGCATCACCAGAGATCGAATAAGGGCTAAAATTACCTTGAGGGGAAGGTGTTAGGCACCCCTCGAGGTCCACAACGGTGGGTGCCAACCGAACTTAAATTATGCGAATTAATCTAAACAAGAAAAGCGAGGAATAGTTTAATAGGCGTGGGGGGTCCTAAGTTTTTTAGCCTATAGGATCACCCCGTGCAACATAAATAATACTTTGTAACTCCCCCAAGATGGGGGTGTTACTCATATTATTCAGCGGGCACAGACTATATCTCCTGCTATCCGATTACTATCTTTGAGTTTTTACCTAAAGCGCTCTAATCAATTCTAACTCGTGTCATATGCGTGCACTACCCGTCCCTTACCTATGGTCCTGGAGGCATTGGGACCTCTATTTTGGATGGTTCTAGACTTGACCTAAGTTGCTCAAAATTAAAAATACTAAGCGACATATAAAACAGTTAGGACTTTCAAATAGAAACAAATATGGGCTCAAATTAGCCTCCACATATAAACAACAAATGCACACAACTGATTAACTTTAGCAGATTTATTAATCGCAGAACCCTATAGGCATAATATCTATGTGATGTTGAACGAACAAAAGGCAGTCGTATATAGAATCAGTTTCTTAGTGAGATTAGTAGAACCTACATATATTTTCCTACTGATTTTAGCATAACATAGTATCTAGGCGTTTTATACAATAGTAAATAATAGCAAGTCACAAGAATATGTCCAGAATTATTTGTCTAATCCTATAGGCATGTTGTCTAGGTGATTGACAGTGATAATTGTATTCAGAATTAGTTAATAGAATCATATAGGAATGATTTCTACAAGTGTGCTAATTATAACCCTATAGGCATGGTTTCTAGTATTGAGTTGATTTTAACACTATAGGCATGATTTCTAGAATTGAACTGATTTTTATCCTATAGGCATGATTTTTAGAATTGAACTGATTTTAATCCTATAGGAATGGTTTCTAGAATTGAACTGATTTTAATCCTATAGGCATGATTTCTAGAATATAACTGATTTTAACCCTATAGGCATGATTTCTAGAATTGAACTGATTTTAATCCTATAGGTATGGTTGCTAACACACAATTACTGGACAAATAGATACACCTAAAGGCAGGATTTCCAATAGATCACAACGTTAGTCCTATAGGCAGGATTTCTAGTATGTAAACACAATATAGAACCTATACAGTTTCAACAAACATGATATGAAACTTATAAGTAGAACCAACAACATAAATAGAGACCCTATAGGCAGGATTTCTACCAGAATTTGCAAGTGAAAAATAAGAAACCCTTCCCAATTTTTACTAAATACCCCAGAATTGTTTGTTACAAAATTATTATAGACCAGTTTAATGAATGAATTACAGAATAAAATAAGCTATATAGAGCCTGCAACAGGCCCAAATACACATGGGCAACCCAGGCCTTCAACCAATAACAACTCCAAGGCTCATTCTCACAGGTATAGAACAACCAGTGGTGAAGGATTCACCCATAGCACACAAAAACCCAAATCTCTAGTGTGTCAAAGTTCCCAAGGGATTCAAGAACCCAGGGCGATGCTCACACTAGAGAACAAATGCTCAGAAACCATTCAAAGGAGATTAGAAACCAAACCCAGTGTGTCAGAGTTCACAAGGGTCTCACATGGACCCCGAGCAGTGCTCACACTGGGGAGGTTAAGGACAGAACCTAAAGAACCTAAGAATGTGGATTTTAAGTAGCGTAAGAAGCACATAGAAGGAGGCAATGGTTAAGAGACATATTTTAAAACATATTTGGTTTTAGGAAGCCAACATAACAGAGTTCAAAACACAGAATAGTAGACTACAAGATTTGAACATATAGGCAGAATTGCATTGAAGGATCTAAGAAAACAAATTGGCAAGATTTGCAAAGTTGTTCATGCTCAAATGCATAGTACTTAATAAGTTAAAGTCTGCAAGGACTAATTAGGTTGAGTGCACATGCTAGCATTAAGGACATCCTTGTTTATTTACAAAACAGTATTTAGACATGGTATAAAAGCAAAAGTCAAATAATCATATGGAATCCAAACGAATTAAAGACATGTTAAAGGACAAGTTATCAGGGTACATGAGTGACAGAAAAGATCTTAATACTGACCAGACATAAAAATACAGACTTTGCAAAGATTCAGAACAGGTGAACTGATAAATATCCTTATATTACCCTAAATATTGCTAAATTCAGGGCAAGTTCAGAACTAGAAAAATAACATATAGGAAACAAATTAGAAGACATTAAGCTAATCCCTAAGAGGATTCTTATTATTCAAAACAACCAGTCTCAAAACTAATAATAGTAATTAGAGAACTGAAGAAACTCATATAAACATAAAATTGGCAGAATCATGCTCAAAATAAACTTTAAACATGCTGGATTGTAAACACATGTCACATATGCATAGAATAAAATGGCAAAGGGATAGTAACTAACCAGTTAGGCGAGAAAAGAAATAATGACACCACAATAGTCGAGAACCCAGAATATTTGGCCTTGGCTTTCAGCCGGCCAAAATCAGAAATAGAACAAGATAACACAGAGCCAAATCTTAAATTTCTTAGTGAGGTTACCGTGATTCTAGTCTGTCCTGAAAGGGAAAGGGGAGGGGTTTATATAGTAGCATAGATTGAATCGGGTAAACAAAGAAAAACTCGTAAAATCAAACACAAACAAGGAAGCCCTATACATAGAATCAGTAAATAATCAGTTTTGAAGAAAAACAAGGTAAACCCTAGTTTTTTAGGAAAGCAAATATTAGCGGAATATTCATCAAACAGTAGAATAGGATGAATTTAGACACAAATAACACCTAAAATCAGAGAATCAAACTAATTTTAGGTCCGATCTAAAGAGATATGAAAACCCTAAATTAGAGCCAGAGGAAATATTGACAGAAGAGAAGAATCGGGAAAACATATAAGGAAACAAAGTAAAATAAAAAGGAAAGAAAACATGCAAAATCAACTTTGAAATCAATTTAAGAGAGAAATTCGGTAAACCTAGTTTTAGGAAAGGTGTAAATCCTAGAAATCCCTACAATATCGGACTCATATAATAAAAAATCAAACTGAATATAGTCCAGGTACCGGAAATAGAACAGAATCGGAGAGATAGTACTTGCCATGTTTAGGCAAGTACTAAGTAAGACCATAAAGAATTGACTAGTAACGAGAAGGTGCTAATATGGTAAGGAAATAAGAGGGAAATCCTATTAGAAAGGGGATTAGGAGGGGGATCTTGGGTGACGACGGCTTAGGGTTCATAGGATGAGAGATGAGAGTATTTTGTGACGGCGGGTTAGGGGATTTGGGGTTAGGGTTAGAGGGTTGGGATATAAGGAGAGTGAGGGTTTTATTTTGGGCCGTTGATCATTTGAGATCAAAGACCAAGATTAAGAGGAAGGTGGAGCGGGTCTGAAGCGGGTCCGGTTGGGTTAGGCAGATGGGTTTTATTTGGTTTAGGCCGGGGTGTTGGGATAAGGCAATTTGGGTATTGGGCTGGGTAATTTGGGCTGGTTTGGGTAGCCTAGGTCCGAAAATAGGGGAATATAGGGCTATTAGTTAAATACCCACTTTAATTAATAAAAATAATTTGTAAAAATGATAAATAAAATAGTGAAAATATTATTTGTGCATTATAGTGGTTAACAATAATTATTTATCACTATAAAAGCATAAAAAGTAATTTTTTGCACAGATAAAGTAATAATAAGTGTATGTGGGCTATCATTGCAAAACGTGCAATTTTAGCCTCAAAATGCAAAATGTAATTTTAGTAAATGCACAAAATATTTAGAACTTAATATGGATATAAATGATGAAATCATCATAAAATTATTTGTGATGAAATTAATGGTTATTTATTTAAAAAAATATGGGAATAAATTAATTTAAAAATCTTTAAAATTATGAAAAAATTAGGGAAAAATACTTGTACGTGTTTATGAATCAAATGGTGATAATGTGTATGCACTCTTTTGAAAGTATATATGTATATTTGAAATATATGAGGGAAAAATTGGGTATCAACAACTGCCCTTCTTTACCCGGGAAGGATGAAAGAGTTGTCGGGTAAAGAAATGATGACCGATTTTGACCGAATAGGGTGATTTGAAAGATATAGGCCGCACTCTGGCTTCTGAGTTGCCTACATATCCCTGATTTTACAGGAATCAAGTCGTGTGTAGTTTTGGATCCAACGGTGGAATAAGCCGATGGAGTTGTTGTAAGAATGGACAAGATATCCTGGACAAAGACAATATTGAGATTGTGAATGGATGCATTTGGATATGGTTATGGATACTAGAACGGTTATCATATGGGAACGGGTAACGGACGATGATCGGTTATGTTTGAAATAACTTGAAGGATATGAACATTGAATGGTATCCGGAGCAAAGATTGCTCCTATTAGGAGAATTGTTGCTCATGAGATTACCTGCAAAATCAAAATACGATTGCATTTAAGTATATATAGATTATTGCATAAACTTAGACATGATGAAAGTTCCCTTTGGACCATGAGGATTGTCTTTGGACAATGGAGATGGTGTCCTTAGTCCATGATGTCCTGGGCCATGAATTGCATGATAAGGGATTCACAGGCCATGAAATGATGTTCTGGGGCTATGAGGAAGGTTCCTCTGAACCATGATGCCTTTGAATAATGATGTGCAAGATTGAGAGATCCTCAGGCCATGGCATGGTGTCTTGCAGCTATGAGGATGATGCCTTCGAACTATGACGCCTTTGGACAAATTGGCTATTTATCAGCCCATGAGATGCAGAGACATGATGCTAGATATAATGACAAGACATAGCTTAGTCTTGCGTAGATTTGGGAATAGATCTTAGTCCCGAAAGAATAATGCAAGGTTTGAAATAGAGAAACATTTGTGTAAAGGGAGACAATGCTTAGTCTCATGCAAGGCTTGGGACGGTTCTTAGTCCCATGTAAGGAGAAGTCATTGCTTAGCCTCATGCAGATAGGGAGGTAGGGCTTAGCTTCACGCAAGAATCGAGACAGTGCTTAGTCTCATGAAGGCAATGCTTAGCCTTATGATAATAGAGAGGCAGGGCTTAGCCTCGTGAAGGTAGTGCTTAGCCTTATGCAGATAGGGAGGCAGGTCTTAGCCTCATGCAAGGATCGAGACATGGCTTAGTCTCATGAAAAGAGAAGGAAATACTTAGCCTTATACAAATAGAGAAGCATGGATTAGCCTCATGCAAGAATTGAGACATGGCTTAGTCTCATGCAAGGATCGAGACAATGCTTAGTCTCATGCAAGGATCGATACAGTGCTTAGTCTCATGCAGGGAGAAGGTAGTGCTTAGCCTTATGCAAATAGAGAGGCAGGGCTTAGCCTCATGCAAGAATTGAGACAGGGCTTAGTCTCATGCAAGGATCGAGACAATGCTTTGTCTCATTCAAGGATCGATACAGTGCTTAGTCTCATGCAGGGAGAAGGCAGTGCTTAGCCTTATGCAAATAGAGAGGTAGGGATTAGCCTCATGCAAGAATTGAGATAGGGATTAGTCTCATGCAAGGATCGAGACAGTGCTTAGTCTCATGCAGGGAGAAGGCAGTGCTTAGCCTTAAGCAAATAGAGGGGCAGGGCTTAGCCTCATGCACAAATTGAGACAGTGCTTAGTCTCATGTAAAGAGAAGGCAATGCTTAACCTCATGCAAGAATTGAGGCAGGGCTTAGTATCATGCATGGATCGAGACAGTGCTTAGTCCCATGCAGGGAGAAGACAGTGCTTAGCCTTATGCAAATAGAGAGGCAGGGCTTAGCCTCATGCAAGAATTGAGACAGGGCTTAGTATCAGGCAAGGATTGAGACAGTGCTTAGTCTCATGCAGGGAGAAGGCAGTGCTTAGCCTTATGCAAATAGAGAGGCAGGTCTTAGCCTCATTCAAGAATTGAGACAAGGCTTAGTCTCATGCAAATGTAAGAGTAAGAGTGAAGTATTCTTAGCTGGAAATATTTTTATACCTGGCGGTTCTGTCGTTATGACGATACTTGTGGTTATGACCTATTCCCGCATCCAAAGAAAAGTTATGACTTTTGCGGGGAGGTTGGTTCGTGCCTTTTTCTGCTTGCTTTTCTCCACTTTGCCTGAGGGTCCTGTTCGAGTTACCATGGGTAGCACTTGGCTAAAAAATAAAGTTTTTCGAAAGTATTCGTGTATGGTTTTCAAAACATAGTAATATGCAGATTAAAAATCAATTATATGAACTAGTGACCGTGATGTTATCAGAGACATTGCAACCTCCTTGACATCCTCAAAATTCTGCCCCAGTTTCTGAATAATCTTCTGGCTGCTCTGCATGCAATGCCGTTGGCTGGACTTGCTTCGGAATTTTGAGGGTCCTCCTTAAAATTCTGCCCTAGTTTCTGATTATAGGGAAAAATGGAAATTTTATTGAATTATGACTGTTGGTCGAAATCCCAATGCACACGCAAGTGTACGTGGTCGACAAGTAATATAGGATT
>ML320501.1:0-70376 GCA_005239505.1 Nicotiana paniculata
TATATATATATATATATATTATATAATCAATCTATAATTATATATTATATAATTATTAATATATGTATATGATTTTCGGTCTTAGTGTGTCCAAATGTCCTTGATTATGTCAATAATATGACAGTGTCTTTGCAGTCCAAGAAGTGATCCTTGCAATCATCTTGTCGATAAGGTGTTGTCAATGCAGTATAATGAGTTTCTTTGTTGATAATGGAACTCCAAAGTACTTGAAGGGAAATTCTCCAATTGTGAATCCTAATTGCTGCAAAATCTGCTGCTTATGCTCTGTAGGAACTCCACCAAAGTAGACTTCAACTTTTGTTCAAGTTTGCTTGCAATTCAGATGCCTATATAAATTGCAGAAATTTCTGTCGTATTACCTTTATAGAATTGATATCACCTATGGTAAATAACAGTAGATCATCAGTAAAGCTAAGGTGAGTTCTCCCCAGCTTAGCAAATCTAGAGTGATGTTTGAAATCTCTAACTTCCTTAAGACAGCTAAGATTTCTGCTCAAGAACTCCATTACAATAAAAAATAAGAAAGGTGACATTGGATCACCTTGTCTTTATCCTTTAGCAGCATTAAAGGGAGCTGCTAGCTCCCCATTCACAATGATTGAGTAGTTAACAGTTTGAATACATTAAATTATCCATGAGGTAAATAACTGGGGGAATCCATCTCGTCTATGACTTGTTTTTTATATGGCTATTCCACAGAGTCATACGCTTTCTAAAGGTCTATCTTGATCATGCATCGAGGTGAGATATGTTTTCTAGATTAGGCCTTCACTAGTTCATGAGGTAGGATTATATCATTTGCAATTCTTCTCCCTGGGATGAATCCAGCCTGAGCTTCATTGATAATATTGGGAATGACAACTTGTAGTCGAGCTGCAAGAACCTTAGAGATGATCTTGTATAACACAGTGCTACAGGCAATTGGTCGAAACTCCTTTACAGTTTTAGGCCTGGCAGTCTTGGGCACTAATGTGATGGCAATGCAATTGATAACTCTGTACATCTTGCTTGTAGAAAAGAAATCTGCCACGAGTTCTATGACTTCCTCTTTGATAACAGGCCATGCCTTCTTGAAAAAGCATGCATTGTAGCCATCTATTCCTGGTGCTTTATCTTCTCCAATGGAGCATAGTCCTTCATAGATCTCTTTCTCAGTTACATCTTTACAAAGTTCCATTCTCCGTTGTTGCGAAAGCCTTGGTCCCTTTTGCATTACCAACTTGTCTATTACAGGTAGTGATTGAGCAACAAATCCCATTAGTGATTTATAGAACTCAACAATCTCCACTTTTATAGCTTCCGGATCAGTTAGTCTACAACCTGTAAGTGAATATAGTTCCTGAATCTGTTTCCTGTGGACCCTTTCCTTTATCACAACTATAAAATACCTTGTATTAGAGTCTCCTAGCTTTATCCTTTAAGCTCTAGCCTTTTTCCTTAAGGCTCCTTATTCTAGCATATCCCCTTTTTTTAGGCTTTGGATAAGGTTCTTCTCCTTCATAGTCAGCTCGTCAGTACACCTAGTATTTATGCTCTTTTGAACTATGAGAAGCTCGTTCCTAGCTGTATCAATCTTCTGTCTGATGAATTTAAACTCTTCAATATTAAGTTTCCTGAGTAATTGTCTGAGTTTCTTCAACTTCACCTAGATGTCATGCATTGTCCACCTGTACACTCTCTGACTCTAAACTTGCTGTACAATACTTAGGAAGGTTTCATATTCAACCCATGCATTGAAGAATTTAAAAGTAATTCTCCTACTTCCTTGGTCTATTATGAGATTCAAGCTCATAGGGGCATGATCAAATATGAAAGGAACATCATATACAGTAGTGATGTGTCCCTACTGCATCATCCATTCATAGTTGCCAAACATCCTATCAATTCTGCTCCAGATTCTGTCCATTTCATCTTGTTTGTTAGACCAAGTGTAGTAATACCCTTCCCATGCCAATTCATTAATACCTAAATCTTGAACACACTTTGTGAAGTCATGAATCTCAACAAGGTTTATTGGATTTCCGTTGATCCTGTCTTGAAGCTGCAAAGTAGAGTTGAAATCTCCTCCAAGGATCCATGGTTTGTTGACACCATGCCCAGTCTCAATAAGATTATCCCACAAATGTTTCCTCTGCTCAATATTATTGAAGCCATAGACCATAGTAAACAGACATTTTTGATCTCCTAGTATTTCATTAACTAGGCAATGAACAACTTGTGCTTATGCTCTAATTAGAGTAACTTTATAATAACTAGGATCCCATCTTAGCCAAATTCTCCCATTAGTTGCACATGTGTAATTGTGCAAAATGTCCCAGTCAGGGGCAATATGGGAGAACACTTTCTTCATATTATGTTCCTTAACTCGAGTTTCATTGATACCAACAAGCTTTATGTTTTTAGCTTTAAGATATTTCATCAGCTCTTTTTGCTTGTACCACTTATTAATTCCCCTGACATTCCATATTAGCCAGGTCATAGAGTCTTGTGAGTGCCCCCACCTCTGTCATGAGGTAGAGAGGATCTCACACTGGTACTCGTAGACCCTTTATGGAGGCTCTTCCTATATATAGGAGATGTTAGTAAAGGAAAATTTTCTAAGTTCATCACTGGACTTTCTACCCCTTTGCCTTTACCTGCAGACCTCATTCTTGTAGCCTCATTTCCAGAAATATCTTGAATCTTTCTAGCCTCATGTGACAAGTTAGCTTCCTGAGTCACCACTACTAAGCTGACCCGTTCTTCTTGTTGTGTTGTGGGAGTTTGTGGCTGATTCACTTTGTTGGTAGTTTCAACCCCCACTGGTCCTTTAGATCTCCATTCATATGTTAATTTCTTTTGTTCTCTTCTTTGTTTTGGCTGCTCATTCTGCTGAATCTTAGGTCCTTGTTGAGCAGGGGATATGTGCCCAATCTTCTGGCATTTGTCACAATAATTAGTCTTCCACTCATATACCAACTGCTGTTGAAATTTTTTGCCTCTAGGATCCGTAACAATTATCTCTGTTACATTAACTTCTATTAGCATCCTCGCATAGGAGATTCTTGTTTGATTAGTGGTGCATTCATCTGCAAATACAGATTTTTCAATTGCACTAGCTATCTTACTTAAAGATTCATTACCCCAACAACTCATAGGTAGTTTAGGTAGTATAACCCATAGAGGTATCTCAGCTAGGAATTCCTGGCTTAAATCAAAATTATGTGTCCATGGATTTAGAATTATTGGTCTATTATCAATGGTGTGTGGCCCATCATAGAAAACTTAGTGCATATCCACCATCGATTGGAACTTAATCACATAATAACCCTCATCATGTAAGAACATGTCAGGTTCGGTAATATCTAGCTAATGCTGTACAATATATCTTTTCATTGCATTATAACCAGGATAATACCCAATTATATATGCAATCATCGTCGCTCTCCATTTCTCCTCTTCTTCCACCACATCCTGAAGTTCTAGTTGCATTACTGGTTGCCCATTAACAATTTGCGGAGGTATGCATCGAAGCGTCATACCATGTGTAGCTGCTCGATTCTGTTGAAACAAGTTCACCTAGGTTTTTGGCCCTTCTCTGCTATGCGTGGGGATTACTGGTGGAATTGTATGTTCATGGACTTGTGCAGTAGCAATGTTTGGTACTGTGGCCTCGATTCTTCTTGTAGTATTAGTCTGTTCCTTAGGGCTTTCAGTACAAATTTTAGGATCTATGGACTTATTTCTATCATTATTCAGCTCCTTTGCATTTCCCCTTTCTTTGCTAAATTACTCTCATCAGTACTCTGTTTATGGTTAGCCGTGTCTACTATTTCATTGGCTTTTTCCCCAGATCTAACTTCACCAGCAATGTCAGTTTGGCCTATTGTCTCCGCTGCACTAAGCTTCAATTTCCTGCTTACTCCAATAACAATTGAAGATGATCCTTCTTCACTCGTAATCATCTCTGTCATTTGGTGCCCCGGTGGTATCATCTCATTTGCTTGGGGTGGAATTGACTTCCTAGGTAGAGAGATAGTACTTACTGAGCTTCTGAAAGAAATAATAGGTAATTTCTTTGGCCTTCCTTGTCCTCGTCTGCGACCTCAGCCTCTCCCCCTGGCAGCCGCGACCAACGTACGTTAGCTAACATGCACTGAGAGGATGAGAGAGGTAGTTCATATGCATCATTTTAGTCCTCATTTCCTTTCACTTTACCCCATAATCAAATACAAGATTATGTATTTGATGTATGCGATTTTTCCGTTTAGTGCATAAACTTAATATTCTTATAATACAATTTTAGACAATGTGATTATATTTTTTGATCTTTGAACCAAAGATATTCGTGGGGGTTTGGTAGCGAATGTGATTCTCGGCTGATTTTTTTGCGGCCTCTTTTCCCCTTCGTATTGTTTTGTAATGGGGTTTTCTTAGAGGAACTAATTAATTTGATTACATTATTATAGGGTTATGTATAGATTGATTTTTAGGGTAGGCAGATTTGAGAATACTAGTGGTCTGGCTATTTGTGTCTTTTCCCCTAAAGGGAAACATATAATAATAGTCTCATTAGACGATAGCTTCTAATGTTACGTTGATCAGTTTAGGGAAGGTAACATATTTGGACACTCGATCAAATATACTTGCATATATACTATCTCACCATAATTTTGTCTCGAGTCAATTCCCAACTTTGACTATATATTATGACATTATGTAATATATAGTACCGAGAAATAATATTTGTGAGCCTAAATGAGTTTGGTGCACACTTCTAAAGAGCTTTCATTGGAAATTCGTATATTTTTAGTAGTCACATTCTACAAGCTTGTTCTTTTTATACTTTTGTGATTATGTTTGTCTTGAGACAATGGACAACCGAAAACATCCTCTCTATCCATACAAGGTAAGGGTAAGATATACTTGTACGCTACCTTTTCCTGACCCGAATTATGAGATTACACTAGGTTTTTTGTTGTTGTTGTTGTTGTTGTTGTTGCATTCTGCAAGCTTGACCAGTACTTGATATGTTTTTTCATGAGCTTTGCTCTCAAACAGTTGATAGATTAGTTCAACAACAACAACAACAAACCTAGTGTAATCCCACAAGTGGGGTTTGGGAGGAGGATAGTATGTACGTAAACCTTACCCTTAACTTCAAGAAGGTAGAAAGGTTATTTCCAGTAGGCTCTAGGCTTAGGAAAGGTAAAAGGAAGGATTTGATAGCTGTTAATGGTGAAAATTTGCGGAAGCTAACAAGGGATTTCCTCGGTGGAAATGCCCTAATCTATTAAGAAGAGAGAGAGACGGGAGAAAATATCTGATCCTTATTACCCAAAATGAATGTCTAAACCTCTTTCTAGAATAGTCCTCAATATTTATAGTTACATACAGTGGCTATAAAAATGTAACAAAAAATTGGCTATCCTAGGTAGGCAAAAATGTAGTTACAATAGTAGTGTTACAATGCTAAGAAGAGCAGCGGGTCACCCGTTTTGGGTTGGGCTTGTATTGGAGAAGTCACGGGCTGTGTGTATATGTTAACACCCCTCCCCCCTCAATCTTGGGGGTGATGACACACCAAGATTTCCAATCAAAGAATATTTAAAACGGATAGAAAGAGACTTGATCATAATGTCAGAGGGCTGGGCAGAGCTGGACACAAAATGCGGAGAAATCAAGCCAGAGTTGCGGCTCTCACGCACATAGTGACAGTCAATCACGATATGCTTCGTTCGTTCATGGAAAACTGCATTATTGGAAATGTAGAGCATCGAGTTTGTCAAAAAATACAGGAATAGGGCCAGAGATAGATAGACCAACATCACTAAGCACCCTGACCAACAATGAAATTTCTGCAACCACCTTTTGAAAGGCCCTGTATACAGCCTCAGCAGAAGACAAAGAAATAATGGGTTATTTTTTTCCCTTTCAAGAATAAGGGAATCAACAAGAGTAATATAGAATCCAGAAACATACCTTTTGGACTCAGCACAAGCAGCCCAGTCAGAATCAGAGAAGGCTTTGAGGGAAAAATCAGAAAAGGGAGACAGACGAATCCCCAAGCCAGGTACCTTAAAGAGGTACCTCAAAAAATAAAGTACGTCAAGCATATGGGGGACTTGAGGAGCATGACGGAATTGGATTAGGTGCTGGACTGAGAAGGAGATATCTAGTCTTGTAAATTGGAGAAATTTGATCTTGCAAACAATATTTCTATATGTTCTGGTATCAGGAAATGGAGAAACCATGTCAACAGACAGCTTGACAGAAACATCAAGTGGAGTCACCACAAGGGCAAAGTTCTGGCAATGAAATTTTTCCAAAAGTTCAGTAGTGAACTTTTGTTGACCAATAAGAAAAGCATGAGGGAAGTTAGTGACCTCCAAACCTAGAAAATAATGAACGGTCCCCAAATCCTTAATCTTGAACTGTTGATCAAGGAATACCTTAACATTTTCCAATTCAACAATATCATGCACAACCAACAAAATAACATCGACATGCATTGCTAAAACAATAAAACAAGTAGGGGTGGACATGGTAAAAAGTAAGTATTCATTTTTACTAGAAATGTAGCCTCTTGTAGACAAAGCCTCAGGAAATTTAGAAAACCACTGTTTGGAGGCTTGTTTGAGGCTATATAGAGACTTGTTAACTTTGCAAACCAAGGGAGAACAGGTAGTGGTAACAGAAGAAACATGCAGCCCGGGTGGAACTTACATGTAAACTTCCTTATGAAAATCACCATGAAGGAAGGCAATATTGACATCAAGTTAATAGATTGTCCAGTTCCTCTTGACTGCAAGTGAGAGAAGGCATTTGATAGTGGTAAACTTGACAACTGGGAGAATATTTCATTGTAGTCAATGCCCTCATTTTGAGTGTCACCCCTAATAACCAATGTTGTTTTGTACCTTTCAACAGAACTATAAGACCTCTGTTTAATTTTGTATACCCACTTGAAAGGTATTGACTTTGTTAGGGGGAAGAGGGACAATCTCTCAAGTGTTATTAGCCGCTAGAGCTTGAAATTCCTTAGCATGGCCTCTTGACAAGCAGGATGGAAATAACTTGTTGATAGTACTGAGGCTCATGCAGGTGCAGGTCAGTAGTGGAGACTTTAGAAATAACAGAAGCAGGGACATAGCAGATATAGTCGGCTAAATGAGGAGGGGGGTGGGCCACCCTAAGAAATTTTATAAAGGGAGGGACTGGTGGAGGATGAGAATAAGGAACAAAAGATGTTGAGGGAGATAGGACAGTACTAGGAAGAGAGGGAAAATGAGAAGAAATAGAGGAGTAGGAAGCACGATAAGGGGAAAAAGAAGATGAGGTAGTTGGGGAAGAAGTAGTAGGTGTATCAACAAAAATAAAATGAGAAGAGGAGGAAGGATGAGAAGAAGTAGTGGAATAGGGAAAAACATGCTCATAAAAGACAACGTCTCTAGATTAGAAGATGGCATGAGAAGACAAGTTGAGCAATTCTTACCCTTTCTTGCCACAAGGGTATCCAAGAAAAATAGAAGAAATTGCTCTAGACTGAAACTTGTCTCTACCAGTCTTATGATAAGTGGCAAAGCAGAGGCAACCAGAAGACCTAAGGTGATCATAATGAGGGGAATAGGCATGGATTTCTCAAAAGGTGAGATATGGTTAAGAACAGTATAGGGGGACATATTAATGAGGTAGGTGGCTATAAGAACACAATCTCCTCAAATTTTTGTAGGTAAGTTGGATTGAAATAACAAAGCTCTGGAGTTATCCAAGAGATATTTGTGTTTCCTCTCCACAACTCCATTTTGTTGTGGAGTATGAAGAGTAGTGGTATGATGTAGGAAGCCTTGAGAAGTAAAGAACGATCTGGATTCAAGACTAACCTAGTTCAAATGCATTGTCAGATCTTGAAGTCTTGACGGAGCTGTGAAAGTAAGTCTGCACCATATAGGTGAAGGCTTTAAGGACATGCATTACTCTTGTTAGATAGAAAGTGATTCCAGGTGACTCTAGTAAAATCATCTACTAAAGTGAGGAAGTATCTAAAAACATTGTAGGTGACAGTATTTTAAGGTCCCCAAATATCAATATGAACCAACTGAAAGGGGGTTAGAGGAGTGTGTAGTACTATCACAAAATGACAACCTTTATGTTCTAGCCATAGGGAAAACATGCACAAAAAGGATTGTTTAGGAGAAATCTGTGAAGAAATAAAAGGAATAAATATATTTCATTCTATTGAAAGGCATATGATCCATTTTCTGATTCCAAAACAAATCTGTCTTATTAACATCAATGGATCAATGGATGGATTACATGGGAAGGGGGGACTAATGGGAATAGGATTGTGACAGAATTAAACGCAGGACAAACATTGGGAACAAAAGTTGAAACATTACATGAAGTATTAGATGGAAGAAAAGAAACTAAAGGACCATCATCAAGATGAAGAAAATACAATCCATCGTCAGCCTTACAGATTCCCAGTGGCCTCTTCATAGAAGGGCTCTGTAATAAACAATAGGAAGTAGTAAGAACTGCAATACAATAAAGTACTAGAAGAAGCTGATAGATTGAAAGTAAATTGAACTTAAATGATGGGACAAGAAGAACATTGTGCAAAACTATATCAAATCTAAGGTTTAAAGACCCAGTGGAAACAACTTTCACTTTATAACCATTTGGGAATGTAATTAGGTATGGCCTAGGTAATGGTTGAAGATTGTGAAGAAGATATTTGTGAGGTGTCATGTGGTTAGTGGCCCCTGAATCTAGAATCCAAGTATCAACACTTAACTATGAAGATGAACAAGCATGAAAATCCACAGACGTAACTACAGAATTGCAACACCATCCTGCAAAGTGGGTATAAGCATGATTGTCCCCAGAGTAAAAATCATTGGAGAAACCAGGAGATATATGTGAGTGTTTCAAGAGTGTAAACATGTGTTGATATTGCTCTAGAGTGAACCCATGATTGGAAGGTGAAGGCTATTCTATAGATGAATCTAATGAGCCAGAAGTGGGAGTCTCAACTTGAACTTATGAGGTTGATCTCTTGTTCTTGGTGAACTTGAAGTCAGCAGAAAAACCATGCAGTTTCTAACATTTTTCAATGGTGTGACATGTTTTTTTGCAGTATTTGCATATCACAGACTGTCCAGGTCTCATTGCCTCAAACTGTATCTTCTGGTTAAAGGATCTCTGCCCACCAGAAGACATTGGATAGGTCGAATGGGCAGAAGAGGCAGAGAAAGATACAAAATCATTAGAAAATCCCAGAGCTGGAGAAGTTTCTCTTTGTCTCTCATCATGTTATAACATGGAATAAGCTTTACTAATTGAGGCAAGTGGGGAGATTATGAGAATATTTCTCTTGACAGTGTTGTATGACTCATTCAGACCAACAAAAAACCAGAATAGCTTCATTTCATCAAGGAATTAGGGTAGAGAACCACATGAACATGTAGGACCTACATATGCAGTCTGAAGCTCATCCCAAAGGCTACAGAATTTGGTGAAGTAATAATGGGAAATAGTCCCAATTTCCCTTTTAATTTGGATGAATTTGGAACCAAAACGAAACCTCTTATTTATGTCCAACTAGATTTCCCTAGCAATATCATACCCTAGAACACTTGTAGCAATATCCATAGATAGTGAATTATTGATTCAAGCGATCACCATATCATTACACCTTTCCCAGTAGGGATAATAAGGTGAACTATCATAAGGTTTGGAGTGATGACCATAAATTAGTTCCCGTTTTATTCTGGCAGAAAGGGAAACTAACATGCTTTTACGGCAGGCAAAATATCCAGTACCATCGAAAGAAGGAGATGCAAAGTAAGTGCATGGCTGTCTGAAGGATGAACATATAGAGGATGTGAAGGATCTAGAGTGAATATAGTGAAACCATCAGACTCAGTAGAGGAATTCACACGTTCATCACCCATTGTATAACCAAATATTCTCAACCGTAGTAAAATTTACCACAAAATTTATACATGCAAGTAGAAATTAGGAAGAAATGGATCGAACTGTGGAGGTGAGGGTTCAGTACTAGTTGAAAGAGAATAATACCACCAGAAAACAGTCGCGAGACTACCGAAGTTCACATCTAAGATCAAATCTTTCCTCCTAAAGGAAATACACAAAATTGAAACTAGGGTTTTAGAAAACCCAAAATTGTAAGAAATCAGCTTGACAGGTACGATCAGATGAAGATAAATGACGAGAGGAATTCGTATCCTGCTTTGTTACCATGTTAATGGCGAAAATTTGCATAAGCTAACAAGGAATTTTCATGGTGGAAATGCCCTAGTCTACTGAGAAGAGAGAGAGAGAGAGAGAGAGAGAGAGACGAGAGAAAATATCTGATCCTCGTTACCCAAAATGAATATTTATATATCTTTCTAGATACTATTAGAAAAGGGCTAATTTCTGACCGCCAAGTCGATCGGAAATATGTCGGAGATCGTACTTTTCTGACCGAAAAATATTGGTTGGAAAAAACACGTGGTCGCAAAATATTCGCGATCAAATCAGTTGAAAATTTTCGTCGGATTTGGTCGCAAATGGAAAAATAAAGGACGCATTTGAATTTAAGTGATTGCGTCCGAATTGGTCGATAAATTTGCGACTGATTCGATCGCTACTCAAAATTTAAAAAATTAATTTTCTGACAGATTCACTCAAAAATTTAAATAATAAAATTAATTTTTAATTAAATTTTCGACTGAATAGTTGTACATATTGAGTATAAATTAATTTAAAAAATTTAGGAATTCTCAATTTGCGACCGAATCAATTGCAAATCTAGGAAATTTCTGGTGAAATTTGCGTTTGACTTGGTCGCAAATCAGGAAATATTTTAGCATAATTATACTATTTTTTTAATTACACCACATGCCAAATAAAATATCCAACCAAACACCTAAAATAGCCAACCAAACACCTAAAATAGCCAACCAAACACCTAGTATAACAATCCAAATCCAATATTTACTACAAAATGAACAATAATATTTATAACAACCCAACCAACTAATCAAACAACATTAATTGTGATCAGCCAATTATAAAAATACTAACTCAGTTTCATAAATTAAACATGTCTCTAACTTCAAATCTAAAATATAGAATGCACATTCAAGTAGCTAATCCTAGTCATATTCGGTCTCCTCCTCAAACTCAGACTCCATTGCACATTGACTGCCTTTCTTGCTTTTTCTTTTTAAATATTTTTGTCAAAGCCTGGATTGCGTCCCATTCTTGCGACATTTGATCCATTCTTTGACGCATAGCTTCCATGTCTTCTTGAAAAACTGATGCAACAACGAATAATGTTGTTGGATGATTGGAGGATGGTTGTACTCTGATCACGCTCAACTATGTCTAATAAAATACTAAACGGGCGTTGCAAATATAATCCGGGGTATTATGCCCAGAGTCGATCCCACAGGGAATTTACGTATCAATTAATTCGTCAAAATACGCAACTTTTACTCAATCAATTCTCTCAAGACTTTTTAATATAACTTGGTGATGTTTTACTAATTCTACTGACAATAANCAATGTGTTATAAATAATGATAATAAAAGTCTAAGGTTTGGTTTCCCCCGTTGGTGAATTCTTTCTCGGATATTTCTTATAGTTTAATTAATCGTCTCTATCAATCATGAACACTCTATCTACCATAAATCTCCCTCAAGTAATTATGATAATTTACTAGACGCACTCTCTCAAGTTACGCTAGCTAGATTGCAATACAGTTCACTTTAGATTTCACCCGAGGTATCGTTATCTCTAATCCAACCTCTAAACTCTCGGTTATGACTTTCTTCTATACTCTGGGAGTGATTTTATTCAAACAACTACCTAAATATTCACTCTCTCGAGTAGATACATAATAAATAGGCACAACTAATTGAGGTCCCTTTCAATCAACTACAACAAGAACGTAGTTGAGCAAATGGAGATTAATCAACCAAAATATATTAATATCACAACAAATTCATCCCCAACGGGTTCTACCAAAACCCTAGATTAAAGAAGTTAGCTAGACATGTTCATACGAATCAAACCCAAAATAAATTGCATAATTGAACTACAAAGTAATGAATAAAAGATGTAGAAATCAATGTTTTGTCACTTCAATGGTTTCTTCTCTTCGAATCCTTCGTCTGCCTTACAATCCTCCTTAAGTTGTGTTTTAGGGGTCTATTTATATGTTTAGGACAAAGCCTAAACGTGCCGGAGACTTCTATTCCAACCGGGAAACACTTAAACTCGTCAAAACTCGGAATTGACCGGAAGCAGGAGACTAGGCATTTTGGCTCTAAGGCTTGGATAAGGCCAGGCCAGGCCTGGCTTTAGGAGGCAAACGCCCCCCTAACGCCAGGGCCAACCTGGCTTTAGGAGGAAAACGCCTGGATAAGGCCAGGGTGTTCCCTCTTCGCCTCTCAAGCGTATTTTCGACGTATTTGCATACATTTAGCTCGGTTTCCATCTCCAATTCACCTACACATGAAATAAACTCTATTAAGCACATAAAAAGTATATTTTTATCATTAATGCGCATAAACTATAAGGCATATAACATGTTAAACTATGAATTCTAGTCTCGCATCATACTCCAAGCCCGTAGACTCGATATTTATTTATTTTCATGGGAAATAAAGAAAAAAAAAGTAAAAAGTGTAAGGAAACAACAACGCAACTTTCAAACTAATACTAAAATAGATAATTGCACAATATCTATATATTTATTCACGCCACCTGCCGCCTATGTCCATATTGCAGTCATATCCTCTGAGGCCGGCTGAGTTCCTTCAGGCTAAGTTTGTCGTCATGGATCAAGATCATTATGGTACTTGTCCTGATTATTATGTGATCATACAAATGTCTCTGAAGCACGCAGTTCAACTCATCATTCTTTTGTATTGTCCTTTTTCTTCTTCTTGTAGGTTTCCGGAAAGACCTCAACATGAGTCACATCTCCCTCACGTTCCTTTTCCTGAAAATTAAAAAGTAATTAGATATACATACATATATACATACATACATATATATATATATATATATACACACACACACACACATATGTGTGTGTGTGTATGTTCTATGTGCATACTTGTATAAATAAGAAATATTCTTTAATGAAATTACCAATCTCAAATGATAGGCTGCAAAAATAATAGATCCTCCAGTATGCAACACTCCACCCTTATTAGAAGCTCTACTTAACTTTGCTTGTTCACTCTTCTTCTTTCATTCCACGGTGTTCCACTTCTCCAAGAGCTGATTCCAAATACCTACACGTATCCACTCGTGCTTGGGCCACTTCTCCTATGAACATGGTGTGATCTTTTATCCGTTTTTGTGCTCTCTTCTAGAAGTTAACATTCACCTGATTTTTAAGTGCAGGTTGTCATACACACCTAACCTGCAAAAAGGAATAAATAATATTAGATAAATGAGGATAAGTATTAATAAATTTAATTTATTCTTACCTTAAATTATTTTCACATATTCATTCTGATATGGTACAGTAACTATTTCCATGGATTTCACCGCTCATGAAAAATGGCTTAATAGCTCCGTTACCATGTTTGTAGCCTGATAGGATAGAAAAAGCCTGCATTAAATTTAACATATAAAATAAACATTCATTAAATCATTATATCCAAAATTTTATTGAAAGATTTTAAAAGGAAATTAAAGGTAAACTCACCCATCGCCATGGGAACGATAATCAACCGATAAAGAGAATCTACTGTACAATCCCTCCAATGCACTCTCTCACGGTATCATCAATTGTAGAAGTATTAGTAGATGGGGATGCAGCTGCGTGAGAGCCTCCAGTAATCAAGTTAGATATACTTGGAGCAGATGATGTTTGAGATGATAATTGAGTGGGCCATGTATGAGGCACAAAAGATGTACCACTATACTGGCTACCATTTTTTGTTATTGATAGAGTGGTACCCCTGTCAAATAAAATAGATGGGGAGAACTGTAAAAGAGAAGGAAAAAGAGCAAAAGATTAACAAATATAATAGGGGAAGAATGGATGACACGTTGACTGCTACTATGATAGCTCGGGGATGCAATCGATAGTGAGCCATCTATACAAAGAATTCCGATTCCGGAAGTGGACTTTTTGATATCGGAGTCGGATTCTGATAACGAAATTTGGTGTAGGCCCATAATGTTGAATATGATTTGTGTGCTACATTTGGGGTCAATCAGACGTGGTTTGATAGATTTCGGCATCGGTTGTGGAAATTGGAAGTTTCAAGTTCATTAAGTTAGAATTGGAGGGTAATTCATAATTTTAGCGTCATTTTATGTGATTCGAGGGCTCGACTAAGTTCGTAAAGTGTATTAGGACTGATTGGTATGTTTGGTTAAGGTCATGGGGGACTCGAGTGTGTTTCAGATGCTTAAGTAATCATTTTTGGACTTGGTAGAATTGCAGAAAATCTGGTGTCTAAGTTGTTGGTTTCCTTCATCGCGTTCGCGAGAGAGGTCTCATGTTCGCGTAAGGCATCTGGGAGGCCAGCTGAGTTTGTTCTTCGTGTTCGCAATATGGATCCCGCGTTCGCGAAGATGTGGATCATTTAGCCTATGTGTTCCCGATATGGTCATCGCTTTCGCATAGAGGAAAGTTCAGATGGAATTCCAGGCATTTAGCCTATGCGTTCGCGATGAGAGTGCCGCGTTAGCATCGGGTCAGGCAAAGTAAGCTTCCTCGTTCACGAGGGAGCTCTCGAATTCGCGAAGGAGGTTTTGGTGTGAAGGAAAATTTGTGCTTCGCGAATGTGAGGGTGTGACCGCGTTCACGAAGAAGGAAATGCTTGGGCATAATATATCATTTCAAAAAAGAGGGTTTGGCCATTTTTATCAAAACTTATGTTTGAGAGCTCGGATTTGGACGAAATTTTGAGGGATTTTCAGAGACATCGGTTGGGTAATGATTCTACACTTCATTTTGGTTATATCCCACTAATCTATCATTAATTCCATCTTTAGTTTCAGATTTGGGGTTGAAAATTTGGGCATAATGGGAAAAAGTTCTTCAACTAAAATTATGAGTTTTGAAAGGCGATTTTAGGTCGGATTCGAGTAATTCTTGTATTGTTGGACTTGTGAGTTAATGGGTGTTCATATTTTTTGACTTTTACCTAATTCCGAGATGTGGGCCCGGAGAGGCTTTATGGGTCGATTTTCAAATTTCTTGCTTTAGCTTAAATTTTATTAATTAGATTAGTTTCTTATGGATATATTTACGGTATGTAATTCATTTTGGCTAGATTTGGGCCATTTGAAGTCGTATATTCGTGGGAAAAGCATTGCTACCGATTGATTGAGCTTGGTTCGAGGTAAGTGACTTGTCTAACCTTGTGTGAGGGAAATCCCCTTAGAATTTGGTGTTGTTATGATATGTGAGCGCGTGTACGTGAGGTGACGAGTGCGTACACGGGCTATTTTTTGAAAAACCTGATATTTACGGAGTAATAACTTGTTTTCATCTTATTTGAGTATACTAGCATGTGTAGGTATCATGTTAGCCTAGAATAGCATGTCTACGTGCCTTAATTGCTTATCTAAACTCTTTGCAGCATGGTTAGTGAATTGCTGCTTCATTTCTTGACTTGTACTTCTTCTAAACCGTAGGTTTCTTGCTGTAACTGTTATCTTCATTTTGTTTGAGCTGCATATTTACTTTGGGACTACGGGGCGATATCCTGGGAGATTGTCACGACCAAAACCGATGGGCCGCGATGAGTGCCCGAGTCCTACCTGTCGAACACCCTCAAGAATGCGACTAAGATATAAACATGAATAACATCTGCTGAATTACGAGAATAACATGCCTAAGGAAAACATGTCCAAAAGACATATATACATATATATGCAGAATACATAGGGCAAGCCGACAAGGCTGCTATAAAAAATTATATATCCAAAATTGGAAACAGACAAGGCCACATACTATGCAACTATACATAACTATCTACAGACCTCTAATGGAAATACAACTGTACAAAGGCAGGACTGAGCCACGTAATACCCATATATATAAAAGCATATCGTACCAAAATCAAAAGCAACTCCAGATCAAGTGGAGCATGCCAACTCTAGTTGATCAAGGATCCTAACAAGGGGGACTGTCGGCTTGCCTACCTGCATCTGTGGGCATGAAAAGCAGGCCCCGAGAATAGTGCATTAGTACGAATAATGTACTGAGTATGTAAGGCATGAAAATCAGTACATAAAAGACATAGGTAAAACATGGAATAAAGAAATCCATCTGTAAGTCTGAATAACTTTGTAAATTCTGAAACATTTATAATGTCATGCATGTGCATATAAATGTCATGCCATGCATATGTATAGGTGTACATAACATCATCAAGCCTATGAGGTCATACCATCATATCGTCTCGACCACTATGGGTAACATCATCAACATATACCAACTGATCAGATGGCGGTGCGTATATAACGCCGTAACCTTTTTCCAATATCTCATATATATATATATATATATATATATATATATATATATATATATATATATATATATANCACCATCTGGTCATGGGTCAATGTACATGTATAAATGAATGAAATGCATGAAAATATGTTGATAATCTCAATATTCCTTTCGGATAAACTTTAGCAACTGCGTATTATTCTGAGACCCATGAACAGAAGATATAATAATATGTCACATGGGGAATAAAAAAACACAGAGACCCCTAGTATTTCTATGAATAGAGTTGTCTATGAAAACTGTATGTTTGCTCGTTTCTTCTGTATAATTTGGATCATGCCCAAAAGAAATAAGGGATAACCTTAACATACCTGAGTCGATTCTCTTGAGAAATATTACACCACACTCCCTTAATATTGCAAAATATCACGTTAATTGAATTGTTGAAGGCTTGGGCGTTGCTGTCACGCCCCGAACCTAGGGAGGCGTGGCTGGTACCCGGTGCCGTGCTGGACCGAGCGAACCACTCTGTAACTCATGATCGTTTGACCAAAACTAGAACATACATAGTTCGAGTTAGCTAGAATCATTCCTTTTGTAACTATCATGGGCCCACATAGCCATAGGCCGTAGCTCGGTGGTAAATGTGTAACTGCCCAACCAACCGTAGCTCGATGGTAAATATGTAACTGCCCAACCAGTCGTAGCTTGGTGTTAAATAAATATACATGACTGCCCAACCAGTGTTAAATAATGATACATAACTGCCCAACCAGTGGTAACTGCCTGACCGGCGTTAGCACGGTGGTAAAATGCATGAAGATGCATGTATCACTATATTAAAAATATTAACATCTCTATCATATACCTCAATAAGAACTAGATACATACTTTTTCACGACCCCATTTACTCTCCGAAAGGTATCGTGGCGGCACCTAATCTCTACGACTAGGTAAGCCTAAATTTTTGCGGGAATAATAGAATCAATAAAGTAAAGAAAGAAAAGAACTTAAGTAGATATAACATAGCTGCTCAGCATGTACAATTTCACTTCCCAAAAGCCGGAATGTCACGAAAGTCACAAGCTCTGTATTAAATGTAGCTCTATACAATGAAATAGTGGAAAATACATAAGTCCTCTATTACTATACTAGAGTATAAGGGGACTCGTGAGATTCTGCGGACGCGGCAGAATTACCTCGCGGTCTCCTGGCAGCTGCTAGAACGACTCCTAGCCACGATACTGGGTGCTGGTACCTGGATCTGCACATAGAAAACATGCACAGGAAAGGGCGTGAGTACTCCACAATTGGTACCTAGTAAGTGACAAGCCTAACCCCAGTCAAGTAGTGACGAGGTCAGGTTAAGGCTCTGTCATACCTTCTTTTTCCCGATAAGGGGTGGGGATAAGGGAGTTTTTCCAATTTAAGTGACACTATTCGAGTTTGGGATTATTTATTTAATTTTTCAGAGTCGCCACCCGGATTTTTTACGGTGTTCCGAGATACCATTTATTTTTAATATCCCAAATCGAGGAAATTTTGACTCTGTTTAAAAAGTCTGCGAACCAGAAGACCGGGTAATGAATTCTATTAACTGGGGAGAAGGTGTTAGGCACTCCCGAATTCCGTGGTTCTAGCACGGTCACTTAATGATTCATACTTGGCTTATTTGACCTAATTACTCATTTTAGGACCTATGTGAATTTATCCTTTTATCGCTTTTAATTATTTGATTTGTTCGTATTTAAAAAATTATCTTAAGACAAGTTACGCGTACGTATACTCGTTTAGTTTTGATGCGCAAAAAAAACTCATGTCACGTGTACGTGTACATAATCCCTTAATATTACCTTGGTTTAATTTTGAAAATCGATGCTTAAATCATGTCACGCGTACGTGTACATAATTTGTCACGCTTAATTACTTAAGAAAAATTTAGCCAAATTCGCGCGAACGCGTACCTTGGTTTATTTTTGATATTGTATCTATGTCACGCGAACGTGTACATAAAAAAAGAAAAGACAACTTCATCAAAATCGAAAGCCTTCGGCACCCTAATGATCACAATTGTTTGTTACCCAAAAATTCAAGTAATCGATTGATTGTTTTCACATGGGTTTCATCTGAATAAACATAGATAGTTTTAGCAATGACCAATATTAATGGATCAATAGAGTAAAAAGAAACGAACTTGATTAACATCATTTACTGTTTCTATTCAACCGTCAACTATATGAACTTAATAACAACTCAACATTGATTACACAAATTAAATAAGAAAACTCAACATTAATTACACAAACTTAATAACCAAAAATCAACATTGCACACCCATTAACACAAAACGGCTAATCCAAGTTACAAAATATGAATCATTGAATCGGTGACAAGCAAATTAGAACAAGAAAAATCGAAATAATTTGTGAAGAAAAAAGAAATATAAGCTGACCTTTATGCTAATCAATTCCACGTCGAACACTATTGGAATTCAACGACCAAAGAAACCTTGAAACGCAGCCTCTAAACTAAACCTCGTCGGCGACCTCAAAACTCGATTGAAGATTGTGTTTTAATGATGTTTTGCAGGCTGGTTTTGAAGGTGGCTCAGGTGACTTTTTGGCTATTCCATGGTTGCATTTTTGACTTCTACATGGTTGATTCTCAGTGGCTTAACGGAGGGATTTCAGAGTCGTTTTTGGATATGTTTTTGAGTGATTTCAGAAACGAGTTTCAATTGGTTTTTGCTGGTTTTTTATAGTCACTGTTGGTCGTCATTATTGCAGCAGTTACAGCTGATTTTTGGTGGTTTAATGGAGGTTTTCATGGAGAAAAAGAGGATTTTTGGTGGTTGTTTGGACTTGAAGTTTAGGTAGTGTTCATGGCAGAAAATGGGGCCTCCTTTGAGAAAGAAAAACGTAACGAAGAAGGTGAAAGCCCAGATCTCCTCTCACTCTCAATTCTTTCACATTTAGATTTTTCTTTTGTTTTTTCTGTTCCTTTTCGTCTTTTCTCGCCTCTGTTTCTTCCTTTGAAGGTTCCCCCCTTCCCGTTGTATTTTCTTTTTTGGCTTTCTGTCCGTCTTTTCTGCTCTCAGGGGGTCTACGGCTGAAGGGTATGTATCAGTGGGTCATTTGGAGAAATGAGAGTGAAGAAGAAGAAGGGAGAGAGGTGCGCTGTTCGTCTGTTTTTGGAAGGGTGGAAACGGTTGATGGAGTGTGTTCCCTAATGTGTAATTTGCTGATGGTTCCCCTCAAAAGAACCTAAGGGTTAGGGTCTTTTGTAGGAAAGGGGGTATGGGCTTGGGATTTATGGGCTTAAAATTGGGCCAATCAAACTTAAAATTGTGGTCTTCTCACATAAAACAAGACAAAAAATTAGTTCAAAAATTTTCTTCTTATTTTTTTTTTGGAAAAATAAAATATCAATACTGTTTTTGTATATAATAATTTTTTTTAATTTTATGAAAGGTAGATAAACTAAAAGCAACTAGATTAAATATCAATTAGCTAAACAAAAGAAAATATTTTTGTAATTTTCATTTTGTGATAAAATAAAATAAAAGAGTCAAAACTAGCTAAAAATAGCGATATTAGACCTAAACTAAATATTTAAGTGCTAAAAAGTATCAAATCTCGGGAGGGTAAAAAATTACATGTCTACAGCTGCCCCTCTTTGATTGGAAAAGCGAAGAGTTTTCAGACAAAGAACGACGATACAGTTCTTTTGACCCGACCCTTATTTAGAGAGACCAAAAAATAAAATAAAGGAGAATGTGACTGAGCCCTGGTATCTGAGTTGCCTACATATCCTTGTCTATAAAGGGATCAGGCCACGTGTAGTTCAGAAGTAGGAAGGGAGAAGGAGTATACCGAGGTGGAGAGCCGATTGAGGTGCCGTTCCGATAAGGTTCCGATACGCGGCCTTATTATTACATCAAAACCAAAAATAAAAAAGACTACTAAGTCTGTCAGCTATGAGTTACAAGATTCCTATCTATGAGTCTTCTGAATCTTGATCTTGAGTCTTGGTTGATTCTTTATGCGGACTCTGATCTGAATCTTGATGCTTGTTAGCTGCAGGTGCTAGTTCGTTCTTCTTTAGCTTTACGCACGACGGGACATGCAAAGCTCGTGACTTCAATCATGTCTTGCGCAATCCACATCTTATCTGCTTCTTTATTTTTTGATTCACTTCTTTTTTCTTTGGATTGAGACATCTTCTTTTGGTCATCCCGTACTGTCGACTCGCATTCTTGAGGCGAGCTTCAGATACTTCTAACTTGAATTGAGTTCTGAAATGACTTCTCTCATTCTCCAGGTGGGCGCCTGATATTACAGCAAAGCCAAAATAAACTCCCTCGTTCTTCAGATGGATGCCTGATGCTGACCTAGAACTTGAAATAAATTGCCTCATTCTCCAGGTGTGTGCCTGATGACTCAAAACTTGAAGAGAATTCCCTCATTTTCCAGGTGGGTGCCTGATGCTGCCTTAAAACTTGAAACGAATTCCCTCGTTCTTCAGGTGGGCGCCTGATGTTTTCTTAAAGCTTGAAACAAATTCCCTCATTCTCCAGGTGGGCACCTGATGACTTAAAACTTGAAATAAATTCTCTCGTTATCTAGGTGGGCGCCTGCTACTACAACAAAATAGACAAAACAAAAGAAACTTATCTGCCCCAGTTTGCACTAGGGAGATTTGTGAGTTGTTAGAAGAACTGTAAAACACCTATGCTATTGATGAAGGATGACACGATGAGAGTAAAATTAAAGACTCGACTAGGATGTGCGTCTCTTGTGAGTAAATCAAGAAAACTTTGACTAGCAGATGCGTCTGCTAAAAATGTGAATGTCTTAAACTAGGAAGTGCGTCTCCTAAGGGTGAAACTTGAATGAATCAAACTAGGAAGTGTGTCTCCTAAAGAAATAAAATCTAAAAATCCAAACTAGGAAGTGCGTCTCCTAGATTTAAGGTTGAACTTGCGGAAAGCCAAAAACTTAAGCTTGACTAAAGTAAAAACTGACCCTATTCTCCAGGCGGGACCCCTGATTTCAAGAAAACTAAAGATTGATAACTTAAGTTCATCAGACTAGTTTTTTTTGGTATCTTAGAAGAAAGATTCACCAGACTAAGATTTTGATCCTAGGAGAAAGTTCATCAGACTAGGTCTTCTATTTTAGGAGAAAGATTCATCAGACTAAGATTTTGATCCTAGGAGAAAATTCATCAGACTAGGTCCTTTTTTTTTGTTATCTTAGGAGAAAGATTCATCGGACTAAGATTTTTATTGGTAGAAAATCCATCAGACTAGGACTTTTATCCTAGGAGGAAAAATATGTGAAGAGTAATGGCAAAATTATATGCACACCAGCAAGACGAATAAAGGTAAAGATTTGAGAAGCTTTCCTTTGTCGGATTTTCTCTTCTCTTTTTTTTTTCTTTCTGTGGAATCACTTTCTCTGCACTGCTTTGTTCTTGTTTCAAACAAAGAAAATTTTGACAGTTAAAAAAGTGGTGGTCGGTTTGTGTCCTTGAGTCTTTGGCACCTTGGTTTTTGCTCAATCAACTTGAGTCAATTTCAAGAAATCTTTTGCTCTGCATCAACCCTGATTGTTTCAAACCCAGTACCATTTATATTTGTGGCTCAGTCAGCCTTATCTCAAAAGATATTTCTTTTCTTGGATAACCTTTTATGATATCGTGAATGGCTTTGCTTTTGGAGTAATTTGTCTGTCAGAGAGAATCACAACTGGTAAGAGCCTTTTGCATGATGCGCACACTTCATAGTCATTGTTCGGTATTACAAAGGATCCCTAATTAACCTTGAGGTTATCTTTGCTTGCTGTGACCGAATAGGCCGACAAGAGTCTTTGCATGAACCCTCAATGCATGTTGACTGTAAAAACTGAGTGTGCTGGCCAAATTTACTTTGTGCAACTGAAAAGCTGGTAGCAGATTTTGAAATCTTTTCTTGCTTGTTTTAACAAGGACTGACTCAGAGTGAAGGACACAATGATGTAAAGAAACAAGTGTTAACAAGAAATGCCCCTGTCAGAAGGACATAAAAGGGAGTTATTTATTTATTTTTTATGCTGTAACTAGCCTTAATGATCATGACATGCATTTTGGACTTAACGTCTTGATCTATCAAACTGATCTAATCTTTCCTTTTGCCATTCCTATGACCTTTGAAGTCAGACTTGTTTTTGCCAATTCTTTGCTTCAGCTTCACGACTCACTTTCGACCAGTGGTGCCCTGAGGGGTTTTCATGAACAAGCCTCTCTCATTTATTTTTCTCTACTTACCATCGCCTTACAGTGCCCGTGAGGGTTTTCACTAGTAAGACTCTCTCATTTTTTTTATTGAGCAACTTGACAGTGTTCTATATCGTGTGACAACCGTTGATCATTGCATGCTTCTCTTGGAATTCTTGAAGGCATATTAGGAGGTCTTTATTTGGAAGGGTTTTTGGATAGGGTTCGAAATAAGCTCTTTGTCCCTGTTTCAGATCTTGGAGGATTTTTGGATTTTTTTTTTGAATTCTTATTTGGTTGGACCGAACCGTTTAAGGCTGCCTACATATCCTTTTTTATTTTTTTAGGAATCAAGTCTAACGTAGTTCAAACAGATGACCTAACTATTTTTCATCTTTCTTTCTTCTTCTCATTGTAACGACCCGACCGGTCGTTTTGCATTATCGGACCCTGTTCCCCTAAATGAAACTTTCCATAGCGGATTTTTATGATTTATGACTTGCGAGGACTGGTGGTCCGGGATTCAGGGGTGTTTAGAGTGCTATAAGAACAATTGGTTCCTTAAGGTTGGCTTTTAAGGCAAAGTTTGACTTCAGTCAACAATTTGGGTAACCGACCTCGGAATCGAGTTTCGTCATTTCTAGTAGCTTCGTGTGATGATTTTGGACTTGGGCATATGTTCGGAATGGGTTTCTGATGGCCCGGTGGCATTTTGGCGCCCAATATTGAAATAAGCAGTTCCTTAAGTTCCTATGTTGGTTTGGTACGTGTTTTTGTGTTATCGAGGTCCGAACGGAATTTCGAAATCGAGAATAGTTTCGTTATGTTAATTATGACTTTCCTGCAAAATTTGGTGTCATTCCGAGTTGTATAGGTCGGTTCGGTGCGTTGTTAGCGAAGTCTAGAAAACTTAAAGTTCCTATGTTTGGTTCTTGGGGTGTTGAGGTGTGATTTTGATTTTTAGCATTGTTTTGGGTGTTTCGAAGGCTCGAGCGAGTCTGTATTATGATTTGGTACTTGTTGGTATATTTGGACGGGGGCTCGGGTGGTCCAGGTGCCTCCGGACACCATACGAGGCCAAAAATCAACTGCTGGTGCACCTGTTCTGGTGTGACCGCAGATGCGGTTGACCGGTTGCAGGTGCGGGATCGCTCCTGCGGTCCCAGCCTCGCAGGTGCGACCCCCACTGGTCTGGCCAATTCACGCATGTGCAGACAAAGTTCCGCAGGAGCGGAGCCGCAGGTGCGGTCTCCACTCCGCAGGTGCGGGCCCAGGTTCCCCAGTCCATTTCCGCAGGTACGAGCCTTTATCGCAGGTGCGGTCCTCGAGCCGCAGTTGCGAAAACACTGTCCAGACAGTGTGTTTTTATACACGGGTCTTAACACATTTTTCTCATCTTCTTCTTCTTCCTTAGGGCGATTTCCACTATTGTTGAGGGGCAAACGACCTGGTCATTTAAGATAAGTAAAATCTACTCTAATATTAGCTTCATGCATTGGATTTCTAGCTTAATCAACTACCTAAATTAGTGAAAAATCAAGAATTGGGTAGTAACCTAGAGCTTGCGATAATTTAAGAATTTACCCGTGAATTTGTTATGGAATCAAGTAAGAATCGTATATTAATGATCCTTAGGCTTTGGGTGAGTGTTCCTTTCGAGAATTATTGGAATCGGAGCGTGTGGGCCCAGGGTTGGATTTTGGAAATTCTTCAAGAATGTTGAATTATTGAATAAATAGGATAATTTCCCTACTTTGAGCATGCATTGATGTCATTATACCGTATTTGGCTAGTTGCGAGTCCTCGGGTGTAGAGTTCGGAGATTCGGGCGCATCCTTGGTCCAAGGGGTAGATTCGACACGAGGTGAGTCTCATTTCTAACCTTGTAAGAGGGAATTGTCCCCATAGGTGTTATATATATGCTGTGTGTAATGTTTTGGGGGCTACGTGCGTACAACGTGACGAGAGTCCATACGTGGAGACTATCGTGCTATGTCGGGTAGTTTTAGGACTCACGAGCATGCCATTACGTGCCTTATGTGTATCTTTAGCCAAACTTTGAGTTGCTTATTATCTTTGAACCAGTATGCTTATAATCTTTGAACTAGTATGCAAATGGTAGAGAGTTGCCTCTGAATTTCCAGTGAACTAAATCCGTGTTACAAGTATAGCCTTTACTGAGCTTATTGATAAATACGAAATATATATATATATATATATATATATATATATATATATATATATATATATATATATATATATATATATATATATATNTATTTCCTTATGACTCCGACCGATTGTCTTACCCTTGTGTGCGCTTGGGCTATTGGGTACTGTTTTCCATTGATATTGATTTGACAGATATTTGGGGGAAAAAGGAAAGTGTACATTGTTGCTTATTCAGTAGTTTCCTGGTTTTCTGTATTTGATAGGTATTTGCTGCTTACTGCCTCAAATGTCTCCTGCATTCCGTATATCCTGTTTTACATTATTACTGTTGGGCCTTAGTGAGTGTCATGTCGATCTCTCGTCACTACCTCTTCGAGGTTAGGGGGGATACTCACTGGGTATATATATATTTATGTACTCATGCTGTACTTCTGTACTTAATTGTACATGTTCTGAGGCTGGTGTTTCTGGTTATCCGATCGGAGCTTGACTTATCTTCTGGACCGGACTCCACGGTGATCTGCACCCTCCTGACGCTTCTCAGCTGTGCTATGGAGTTATCTTTTTGTTTATTTCTGTCTATTCCTCTCAGATAGCAGTACCGTTTTGTATCATCTTTTGTATATTTTACTAGTTCGCCTGTTGACTTGTGACACTAGTTCCTGGCACGCACATAGTAGACTCTTATTTTGGGACTGTATATATATTGGATCACGATCATTTTGGATTTATGTATTTAAATTGGTAAATGTTTCCGCTTTTATTTAAATGAGCTAAGTTTAAAACTTCGGGAAATATGTAGGATTGGTATGTAAATAAGGAAAATCTCACTAGTAAACAACTGTTGGCTTGCCTGACTCCGGTGTTGGGCTCCATCACGACCCGTGTGGGATTTTGGGTCGTGACACTCATGTTTTTCTTTCTCATTTTTCTTTCTTTCTATTTTTTTTTCAAAAACAAATTACCCCAGCTTCTTATTTTTAGGGCATAGATCTCAGACTGTTATTTTTCTTCTTTTTTTTTTTCATTTGAACTTTCTAATTGTTGCCCAGTTTGTACTCTTGGGGAATGTATATTTTTTCATTTTTGTTTTTTTCATTTTCACTTTTTTTTTTCATTTTCTCCCTTCTTCTTTTTGGACTTTTGACTCTAAACTTGATTCCAAGAGAAGGTGGTCAAATAAAATAACACAGGCTCAAAAGGGGTAACAAAGGGTATAAAGTGTTTGGGTAGCAGAAAAAGGGCATTCTCGGCCTCGAGAAACGCCAAAATATATTATCTTTTTGCGATCACAACATTGATGAACATGTCTATTTTCTTGGTGTGTCGCGTTCGAAAGACACTTTCTAGCCTTTTATGTCAAACTTTCAACCAAGCCTCAATTGATTAAACATCCTCAAACCCGATCTTCACAATGATTTGAAGGTGAATTTTACAAGACCTTAATTCCAAAGTATTTCAAATCTTTATTCATCCTCAAAAGTGTCTCTTTCTCACTTATCTCATTCAAGACTAAATTAGTTTTTTTTAAGATCTGGTCAAAATTTTCGCATGCATGTCATATCACTAAAACTAGCGGGAAAGAACTAAGCATTGAATAACACAAAAGGAAAAATTGTATTTCACTGAGTAAACAACAAGACGAACAACCTAAAATCCGAGTTACAACCCTAAAATAAATCGGATAATGAAAATAGCAACAAAACAGACAAACAAGACTCACACAAACAAAAAAGAAGAGTAGAAGGGTTTGACTCAATAAAACAAATAAAATCTGGATCACAACCCTGAAATAACCCAGATAATAGAAAAAACATCAAAACAAGCTACCAAGATTCCTTACTCATGAGGAGGGAATGACTTTTCAATTGCTAAACTTGACATTTAGCCACAAATTTGCTCATCAGAATCACCATGGCCTTCTTCAATTCCAGTCGGCAAGTTCCCGAGAGGATTCTCATACTCCATGTCACCATGCATCATCCCCACAAGGTGTGCATCATCATGTGCAGGTAAAGGGTTATGCGTGATATTCTGGGTGTCACTGTCTTGGATCACAATCAAATTTTTCTGGATCATCCTTTTTATTTCTCTTTTCAAATCCCGACAACTTTCAACATTGTGCCCCTGGGCATTGGAATGGTATTCACACCTTTAGAAGGGTCAAAGATTCTTGCACGTGGATCCACATGATTTGGAGAATAGGTGCGATCATGTCAAAATGCTTTAATTTCTCAAACAAGCTTGCATATAACTCTCCTATTGGTGTAAAATTATCTTTCAACCTTTGTTACCCTCTATACCCCTGGCTTAGGTGTGGGTTATAGGGCCCTTGGAAACTCTGTGGAGGATGCCAGAGACTTTGGGGTGCAAATACTCGCCTTCTGGGGCATTTTGGTGGCTGGACAACATACTTAGGTGGAGAAAAAGAGTATTGTGGGTACTGATGTGGATAGTAGTGCTCAGGGGAGTCATGGGAAGCCTGATGAAGCTGCTCATAACTTCGAGATTTTCTCCTAAGACCTCTTCTCGGCACTGTTGTCATCATGGTTTCTTCATCACTCACGTTCATGTCATCAAAATTACCTGATTCAATTTGAACAGCCTGAGTTGCAGCTTTGAGAGCTGTTTGACTTATAATTTTGCCTGTCTTAAGGCCATTCTCTACCATTTGTCCCATTTTGATTGCTTCCGAGAAGGGTTTTCCAACTGACGACATCATGTTTTGAAAATAATCTGGCTCTTGAGCCTGAAGGAAGACAATGATTAGCTCATGGTCATCCATGGGTGACTTAACTCTAGCTGCTTGCTCTCTCCATTTAATGACATATTCCCTGAAACTTTCAGTTGGTTTCTTCTTCAGGTTTGAAAGGGAATTGCAGTCTGGGGCGATGTCAATGTTGTATTGGAATTGTTTGACAAAGGCTCGGGACATGTTAGACATACCGGTGAGAGGTATCTTGATCAATAAACCATTCAGAGGCTACCCTCACAAGGCTTTTTCCAAAATAAGCCATTAGCAATTCTTCATTTTTTCCTGCACCTCTTAGCTTATTGCAATACCTTTTCAAGTGGGCTATGAGGTGTCCATGTCCATCATACTTTTCAAATTTGGGAGTCTTGAAACCAAGTGGCAAACGAACATCGGGGAACATACATAGATCCTTGAAGGAAATACTCTTCTAACCTGCCAACCCTTGCATGTTTTTCAACTGTCGTTCTAAGCTACTCACTCTTTGGGTAATTTTTTCATGTGCCATCTTTCGGGCAGGCTTCTCAATCTTTGCCGGAAGATCAAATAGGTACGAATGATACTCAGAAGAATGATACTGTTCTTGATGGGTAGAAAATTGTGACTCATGAGTTTTCTTCTGTACCACTGTTGGTTGTGGGACAGTGAAGATAGGCATAACAACATCGGTTGTCTGATTAGTTGTCAATGGCACACTTTGGGAGCATGCAATAGAAGTTTCAGCTGTAGTCGTACAACTGGATAAAGACTGAACCCAAGGGGATAAAATTTATCAGACAATGAGACCGAAATGGTAGTAGTCGAGACAGATGTGAACTCTAGGAAACCACAAATAGAAAAAGGCGGTCCTTGGCCATTGGCCCATGCTTGACACATTTCAGTCATTTTCTGTTTCAATACTTTATTTTCCTCAACCGCAGTAGACTCTTGTTGAACCCTCTGACCCTGAGTCTCATAATCGCTCGTAACAACTTCGATGTCAGTTGTCATTCTTCCCTTGGATTTTGTGTTGTCAGCTTACCACAAACCGACCACCTCAAGCTTTCTTCACAATTCAAAACAACAGATACGTTAGAATGGACTCAGTTGGCCCTTATTATTATCCTTCTTTTTTTGATTTGATTTTTTTTCACTTTCTTCTTTTTTCTAAAATCATTCGATCGAACCTGATGTGGGTTTCCTATGTATCATGTGGGAACATGAATCAGATTTTGCATAGTTCGGGAAGATTGAGAATAAAGTAAATAACCTAACTCTTTTTGTTTTTTTTTTGGGATTTTGAATTTCTTCTTGTATATTTTTTTTTCGAAACAAAGACTTAAAAAGAAGAAAGAAAATATTTGGATTTAGATTTTTTTTTCTTTTTGTTCTTTTTTTTTTTTTTGAAAGAAAAAACTTCTAAAGAAAAAAGGAAATATTTTTTAATATTGAATTTTCTTTCCAATTTTCGAAAGAAGAACGAAAATATTTTTGGATTTTTTCGAAATTTTTGAAAGAAATACTTCTAAAGAAGAAAGAAAATATTTTTTTTTGGAGTTTTGAATTTTTTTTTGAATTATTGGGAAAAAGACTTCTAAAAAAAGGTAGAAAATAATTTCTTTTTTGGATTTTGATTTGATTTTATTTTCGAATGAAAGACTTCTAAAATGAAAGAAAATATTTTTGGTTTTAAATTTTATTTTAAATTTTTTTTAAGGAAAAAGTTCTAAAGAAGGAATTAAAGGAAACTATTTTTGGATTTTCTAAAATTAGGGTCTCAAAGAAAGGTTTTTCTAAAGGAGGAAATAAGGAAAATATTTTTGGATTTTTAAAAAATTGAGGTCTAAAAGAAAGACTTTCTAAAAAAAGGAAGTAAAGGAAAATATTTTTGGATTTTTGAAAATTGGGATCAAAGAAAGACTTTTTTAAAGAAGGAAATAATGAAAAATATTTTTGAATTTTTGAAAATTGGGGTCAAAGAAAGACTTTTTTAAAGACGGAAATAGTGGAAAATATTTTTGAATTTTTGAAAATTGGGGTCAAAGAAAGACTTTTTGAAAGAAGGAAATAGTGGAAAATATTTTTGGATTTTTGAAAATTGGGGACTCAATGAGAGACTTTTCTAAAGTATGAAATAGAGGAAAATATTTTTGAATTTTTAAAAATTGGGGCCTACAAGAAAGACTTTCTAAAGAAGTAAGTAAAGGAAAATATTTTTTTTGGACTATTGAAAATTATGGGCCGGAACCAATGAGGTTTGCCTTCGTATCTCACATCCGGTGAGAATCAGACCCCCGTAGTTCTGCCAGTTTTGACGAAACAGGGAAAACGTGGCACTTGAGATTTTTGGCTCATTTTGAAATGTCATTTTCTTCTTCTTTTTTTTCAAAGTTTTTGGCAGAGTTTCGAGGCATTTTCCAATATCGAGGTTTTCAGAACTGGGTGAATTTTTTATTCTATCTCACTCTTGGTTTTTGTATTATTTTTATTTCTTAAGCCAGTCGACCCACAAATCGAAATAAATAAATGCACACGTAGCAGGTAAGATGCATTAGGGTAGTCTTTTATTTCGGGTACACCTGTCCTAGACGGACCCAACCCCTGTGTTGAGTTCCTTAAGTCGAGTGCACGTGATGCAAATAATCGTTCCTACTAGGGATCCGGCATGATAGTTTGTTATTCTAGGTTTAAAGCTGGGGCTGTGTTCTAGACTTGGCTTACCCGAGCGGACAACTCGAGTTGAAGTGGGATCAACGTATCGGGAGCACGAAAGTCTCCCGAGGGGATAGAGAGGGTGAGGATAAGAGAGTTTTTCCAATTTAAGTGACATTATTCGAGTTTGGAATTATTTATTTAATTTTTCAGAGTCGCCACCCGAATTTTTTACGGTGTTCCGAGACACCATTTATTTTTAATATCCCAAATCGAGGAAATTTTGACTCCGTTTAAAATGTTTGTGAACCAGAAGACCGGGTAAGAAATTCTATTAGCCAGGGAGAAGGTATTAGGCACTCCTGAATTCCGTGGTTCAAGCACAGTCACTTAATGATTCATACTTGGCTTATTTGACCTAATTACTCATTTTAGGACCTATGTGAATTTATCCTTTTACCGATTTTAATTATTTGATTTGTTCGTATTTAAAAAATTATCTTAAGACAAGTTACGCGTACGTATACTCGTTTAGTTTTGGTGCGTCAAAAAAAAAATCATGTCACGCGTACGTGTACATCATTAGTAGCCCTTAATATTAAATTATTTGGCCAAAGTCACGTGAACGTGTACCTTGGATTAATTTTGAAAATCGACGCTTAAATCATGTCACGCGTACATGTACACAATTTGTCACGCTTAATTACTTAGGAAAAAATTTAGACAAAGTCGCGCGAATGCGTACCTTAGTTTATTTTGATATTCTATCTATGTCACCGAACGTGTACATAAAAAAAGAAAAGACAACTTCATCAAAATTGAAAGCCTTCGGCACCCTAATGATCACAACTGTTTGTTACCCAAAAATTCAAGTAATTGATTGATTGTTTTCACATGGGTTTCATCTGAATAAACATAGATAGTTTTAGCAAGGAGCAATATTAATGGATCAATAGAGTAAAAAGAAACGAATTTGATTAACATCATTTACCGTTTCTATTCAACCGTCAACTATATGAACTTAATAACAACTCAACATTGATTACACAAATTAAATAATAAAACTCAACATTAATTACACAAACTTAATAATCAAAAATCAACATTGCACACCCATTAACACAAAACGGCTAATCCAAGTTACAAAATATGAATCATTGAATCGGTGACAAGCAAATTAGAACAAGAAAAATCGAAAAAATTTGTGAAGAAAAAAGAAAAATAAGTTGACCTTGATGCTAATCAATTCGACGTCGAACACTATTGGAATTCAACAACCAAAGAAACCTTGAAACGGAGCCTCTAAACTAAACCTCGTCGGCGACCTCAAAACTCGATTGAAGATGGTGTTTTAATGATGTTTTGCAGGCTGGTTTTGAAGGTGGCTCAGGTGATGTTTTGGCTATTCCATGACTGCATTTTCGACTTCTACATGGTTGGTTCTCAGTGGCTTAACGGAGGGATTTCAGAGTCTTTTTTGGATTTATTTTTGAGCGATTTCGGAAACGAGTTTCAACTGTTTTTTGCTGGGTTTTTACAGTCACTGTTGGTCGTCATTATTGCAGCAGTTACAACTGATTTTTGGTGGTTTAATGGAGGTTTTCATGGAGAAAAAGAGGATTTTTGGTGGTTGTTTGGAGTTGAAGTTTAGGTAGTGTTCATGGTAGAAAATGGGGCCTCCTTTGAGAAAGAAAAACGTAACGAAGAAGGTGAAAGCCCAGATATCCTCTCACTCTCAATTCTCTCACGTTTAGATTTTTCTTTTGTTTTTTCTGTTCCTTTTCATCCGTTTTTATCTCTTTTCTCGCCTCTGTTTCTTCCTTTGCAGGTTCCCCATTTCCCGTTGTATTTTCTATTTTTGGCTTTCTGTCCGTCTTTTCTTCTCTCAGGGGGTCTACGGCTGAAGGGTGTGTATCAGTGGGTTGTTTGGAGAAATGATAATGAAAAAGAAGAAGGGAGAGAGGTGTGTCGTTCGTCTGTCTTTGGAAGGGTGGAAACGACTGATGGAGTGTGTTCCCTATTGTGTAATGTGCTGATGGTTCCCCCCAAAAGAACCTAAGGGTTAGGCTCTTTTGTAGGAAAGGGGGTATGGGCTTGGGAATTATGGGCTTAAAATTGGGCCAATTAAACTTAAAATTGTGGTCTTCTCACATAAAACAAGACAAAAATTAGTTCAAAAATTTTCTTCTTATATTTTTTTTTTGGAAAAATAAAATATCAATACTATTTTTGTATATAACATTTTTTTTTTAATTTTATGAAAGATAGATAAACTAAAAGCAACTACATTAAATATCAATTAGCTAAACAAAAGAAAATATTTTTGTAATTTTCATTTTGTGATAAAATAAAGTAAAACAATCAAAACTAGCTAAAGATAGCGATATTAGACCCAAAATTAAATCTTTAAACGCAAGAAAGTATAAAATCTCGTGGAGGGTAAAACATTACATGTCTACATGCTCTACTGGAGGTTTATAGTAAAAACAGTTTAAAATCTGACAGAGAGATGTAATAATCTAAGGCACAACAATATAAATAATGAGCTAAAAGAAAATAATAACACGGAGCCCTCGGCTCAGCACAACTTATCTCACAGCAACAAATATGCAATGCAGTATAGAGGGAAAGCTCCCAGAATCTCGTCCGTAGTCCCAATTTAAATATGCAATGCAGTACGGGGGGAAAGCTCCCAGAATCTCGTCCGTAGTCCAAATTTAAATATGTAAACGCGAATAAATACCGGATACAATTTAATTTTAACAGTTCAAGAAAGGATCGCATGCAAGAGTACGGATAACACTACCTAAACATGGTGCACATAGTGACATTTAGGAGGAATTCGAGTAAAACAGAAAGACATGCTCCTTCCTAATCTAAACTACACAGTTAGTTCATGAAACATGGAAATAGGAATAAAATGGATGTATGTCATGGAATGAAAAATGAGGTTTTAGCAATAATGGCATGTGTACGCACTCGTCACCTCACGTACATGGCACCCATTGTCACACCTCCTTTTTCCTCCGATAAGGTTGGATAAGGGAGTTTTTCTGCTTTAAGTGACATTATTCGATTTTGGGATTATTTATTAATTTCAGATTCGCCATTTTACGGTGTTCCGGGACACCATTTTATTTTAAAATCCCAAACCGAAGAAATTTTGACTCTGTTTTAAATTGCCCGCGAACTAGAAATCTGGATAAGGAATTCTGTTAACCCGGGAGAAAGTGTTAGGAACTCCCGAATTCCGTGGTTCTAGCACGGTTTTTCAACTATTAATATTTGCCATAATTATCTAATTATTTACATATTTTAAACCTATTGTGCTTTTTAGCATTTTTTCACTTTTTAAACCGCTTTTAATATTTATGGATTTATCTTGAAATAAGTCACGATGTCGTGCACTTATTTATTTTTGGACACATTATAACTACGCCACATGAAATTCACCCGCAATTACAACATGTGATTTTTATTATAGTTTGAAGTTGAAGACGGGGACATGAGTTGTCGCACTAGCGTGTAGATTACGTAGTCAAGACTATGGTCGTGACGGTTTTATAATGCTCATTTGTGGCGATGTTCGAGTTTTCTATTTTTGAAAGAGCGTTTTAGTTTTAAGATCGATTAGGACATTTATGGATTTATCTTGGACAAGTTACGATGACGTACATTTGTTGTTTTTGAGCACATGGCAAAAACGTCACGTGAAATGCACCCGTGATTGCTATGTGTATTTTATTAGTTATTTAGAGTTAAGGGCCGAGGGCATGAGTTGCCACTCCTGAGTGTAATTTATTGTAATTTTGGGATAATGATCAATTTTGTCAAGTTTCAAAGTAAAGGTATTCATTCTACCTAAGGATTACCTAAAATGATGTTCGAAAGCCTAAAGGTAACATGTTTTGGGCTTTGGCCATATTTTAGCCCAGTTTTATCATTTAACTCTTTGGCCAATCCTAATTGTGACTAATTTTGCAATAAGGGTAAAGCCTTTGATTAATTAGAGTACTTCATGATAGGTCAACAAACAGAGTTTCGCAAGACTTAAAACAATCCATATTTCAGCCTAACAAAAGTAGAAATATGCTAATACAATATACATCATCCATGGATATATATATATATTTGTACATGCTTATATAGATATGCAAGAGCCTTTTTGGTCACTGATCTTGCTCGAATTTGGTAAAACTTTGAAACAGAATTTTATAACCTTAAAGAGAACATGGTACAAACAGTTTTTTTTACCAATTTCGATTTGCTAACTTAACGATTTTTAACAACTCCAGCAGCCTAAATACAAGCCTTTTGAATTCATAATTCATATGTATTAATATTTATCTATTTCAGACAGGCTGCAGAATGTGAGATGAATCAAAAAGATGTTTTGAGTTACTAATTTTTGTTAAGATAACCGATTTTGGAAATTCAACTAATATTATGAAGAGACTTCGTATAGACTAATTCGAGTACAAATTCATGCTTTTGATCTAATTATCTAGTGTTATTAAGCTACTTCTTAGAGCAAATAAATCTAATTGTTAGACCTACCTGCTCCCTTATGGCCCAATAGCCTAGGGAGCTAAACCTGATTAAAGCCCTAATGGGCTGTTTCATCAAGCTAGCCCGATTTTGGATTTAGCAAGAAAGTAAAAGAAGAAGACAAAAAGAAAATCTAAAATAATAGTTTACAGTCCACATTTACAACTAAAAATACAAGAATTATAGTATTACATCCTCATTTCCTTCTGAAATACAATTTCCTAGAAGATGAAAACAATGAGTAACAAGAATAAAGAAGGGGCAGAACTGCTCCTGTGCGAGCCAGCCTTCAGAGACTTCGGAATCTGTATTTTTTAAATGTTAATCTAAAATTGTAAGTCCAAGGTTTGAGTATTTTGACAATATTAACAACAGACCTTTGGGCATTTGTGAGATGAATTTAACCGTAAGAGGAAGTTAGATTCAACCTTAATGATACCCTAGGAGAACAAAATATGTTCATGCCTTTTTATGGACTGAATCTAACCATAGAAAGGGTAAGATTCTAATCCAATGATATCACTTTGTCTAGACTCTTAAAAATTATCTTTATGTTATGCAACAAATTTTAGCAAGCATTTATTCAAATGCTTTGATTGCTATGGGAATTTTGAAGAGTGAATCCGACCATTTTGTGATTTCGGATTCACTTTCCTAAATCTCCTCCTCATTACACACTTATTCCCTTTGAAGGGATAATTTTCAGCAAACTAAACTACTGTTTATGCACTATCAATGGGGTGAGTTTGACTATTAGGAAGTCAGATTCATCTACCCTAGTGTTAACTTAACATAATTCCAAACCATATAGAGGCTTTCTTATTTAGGCATTTTAGAGGATGAATTTGACCATGCAAGGTTTCAGATTCCTCACTCTAATGCCTTTCTTAATTACATATTTTATACCCTTTAAAGGATAAACTTCAGCCAACCATACTAATGTTTGTGCACTACTAAGGGGTGAATTTGACTATTAAGAAGTCATATTCATCTACCCCAATGCCAACATCCTAAACTATCTAGAGACTTTCTTATTGAATCTCTTTATTGACCAAAGAGACTCAATTGAAAGCCTATTTCTGCATTCTTATTGATAGACCCTGGCCATAGAGAAGGTCAGATTCAACATCCTAATGCAACTAGTTTCCTAATATAGAACTATGAGTATTCACCATATTTATATACATTTAGCCTAAAATATACAGAATATTTCAGCAAAGAAATACCAACAACAAAACAGTATTTATCACATTCACAGGTTCATTAATATGCTAATAAACATCTATACAGTCACATTTACATAAAGCAGAAGAGATAACATCATTCATCAAGAACAACTAGTTTAAGTAGGGAGAAGAAGAAGAATATTCTAGTTCATGAAATTTCATTAAAAAAAAAAGAAGAGTTAATACGTAACTTTTAAGAGAGAAACAATAAAGAGACTTGACCAAATAAAGGTCAAGTATGACAATGAACTGCAAGAAAGAAGAGAGATCAGCAACATCAAACAGAAACCCCAAAGAAAACCAAACAGTCCAGCAAGAATACACCCAGAAATCTTGAGTATGAATGTTTGAAGGAAAACTTCCAGAAACCCAAAATTCAGAAAAGAGAAGATAGCAACTGAACTAGGCCATCTACTTATGAACTTGTTTTCCAAAAGGAAATCAGATTTTTCTAATAATACTCTTCTTTTTCAAAACCTTTTTAAATGGAAAAATTATTTCTGAATAGGGAGGATTTTGTATTCTAGCAGCTCAAAAAGTGTAAAAAATGTAACCCCTTCATCTCTAAAAAAAGGGTCTATTTATAGGATATTTGGGAATGGGATATTCTTTTGAATATTCCCTATCCAAAGCTGAAAAACAACACTTAATTAGTACATAGGGCAGCTGTCAACCCTATCTTTGGGACAGCTGCCCCTATTCTAGAACTTTCCTACCCATAAAAAGACCCTTTTACCTTTAAAATTCTGATTTTCTAGGTCTACATTACCTAATATACCCCTTGAAGTTCCTTTATTTACCATGGGGTAACCAGGGTTACTTACTTGGGTTATCATCTAACTATAGTTAACTAACACTAGTTAGGTCCCTTAGGTGACTACTAGTTATTCTTTGACCAAGGTTAGGTCAACTAATTAGAGGTTAATTGATTAAATGCCTAAAGATAGTTTTTCATACTAATTAAATGAAGGAGGTCAATCAATTCAGCTCCTCAAATTAAGTAAACTGATTTAGTTAAATTAACTTAACTTGATTACCTAAAATTAGGAACTCGATCAATTATTAAGCCCAGGTTAACTAATTTGTTTTAGATAAATAATCCTAAACTAATTATCTTTGGACAAATTTTTAGTAACTACTTAAAAGGTTAGCTAAGTTAACTTCTAGGTTGAGGGAGTTGAAATTATTTAAAGGTGAAATTACTTAGTTAACTCAAATGCACAACTGGTCCTAGGCTAGTTTGTCTTTGATTAATTGATAGAAACAACTAGGTTGTTAGACTTGATTAATTAAGAGGCTTTATCCCTACTGATTTTAAACTGGTTTAAGAGGTTGATTAGGTGTTGGATAATTATTAAGCCTAGGTTAAATGATTTGTTTTTAGCTAATTAGTCTTGACTAGTTATCCTGGACATGTTTTACGACTTAGTTAGTTGTTTAAGAGACTATCAACCTAGTCAATTAACCCTAGTCCAGGTTACTACTTAACTAGGATTAGGTTAATCAAATTAATTATGTTGGTGATATGTTTTAGTTAATTGGTTAAAACCCTGGTTAACTAAACATTTAAGAAGGGAAAATTGGGAGGTTCTATCTTATTGGCAATTAATCTTAATTAACCACACAATTAGGTAGATAATCATAGATAACGAAACTTATTGGCAATTAACTAACGACAATCAATACTTAAGAACCTCAAAACCATGAATCATTACAAACAAACACATGACTTAGCGAATGCAACTCCTAATCACATGATCATCAGTATTCTAGACGACTGTCAATGAACTAGGAAAAAACATAGAGGGGGATCATGGACAGATTTATGAGGAATTCATATTACTAATCTTTTTATCCACTAAGGCACGATGTCAACTTGAGGAGATATTAACAGAAACAAAAGTAAAAGAATAAACTAGAACAATAATCTTAAACACACATAGGATTCTGTTTCATTGAGAAGAAAAAATGATGAAGAAAAGGAAAAAAATAATGGGCACAGGGATACATGAAACGGTTTTTTTAAAACTTAATTAAGACCTAGTTTGCATTATTCCAATATCTAAGCGGGTTTGATTAATCCAAACATGCATTAACAGAATCAACAAATAAACATGAGCAAAAGGCAAAAGGAAAATAATGACTAAACAAATCAAAATTAGCTAAACTAAATAGTGATTAACATGATTCTTTTTTTTTTATATTTTATATTATACAGAAACATTAAAGAGAGAAGTAGGATACCCGTTAAAGAGATTTTGGCCGGAAAAAATAGAATCGCCGGACCTTGGCCGGACTCCGGAGGGTTTGAAAATGACTTCAACCCACATGAATCAATAGCCCTCAACAAGATCTCTCGATCCATGTAGGTAGAAACCATTGAAGGTCTTTAAATCGGCTGGAAGGGGGAAGCTAGGGTTTCTGGATTCCTAGATCCGAAATAGGTCGGAATAGGGTGGTTTATTAGGAGAGCTAAACCTAGGAGGTGATTGAGGGGGTGAAGGAGGTCATAGGGTAAAGTTTTGGGGTTGATTGGCGGAGCTCCGCCGCGTTTAGACGATTTCCGGGCGGGTAGGGTTTGGTCGAGACAGAAGAGAGAGAGACGAAGGGAGGGGAGGCGACTCTAGGGTTTGGGGGGTTAGGCTTTGAATGGAATGAGGGGGGGGGGGGGGAGTGTTTGGACAGTTTTATAGTGGAGGGTTAGGAGATCCCAGCCGTTTGATTTGCTTTGATCAATGGATGGGATCACTTCTGGGGTGAACGGGGTCGTTTGGGTAGTGTAGGGGCAGGCTGAGTGGGCTATGGGATTTGGGTTGTGTTGGATTGTTTGAGTGTATAGAGATAGGGAATGGGCCTGGGTATTTCTTGGCCCAGGTCCGATTTTGGCTCTCTTAACTAATTAAACTAATTAATCTAATTAAGTTCAAATCTAATTTAATCCAAAAATGTATTAATTAATTTAAACCTTATCTATTTACAGATTAATCAAGAATAAAATAACCAATTTTATATTCCTAATTAAATCTATGATTTATCGAATAAAAATGATTAATTTTTAGTAATTAGTTATTAAAATTACATTACGTTAAATAACCATCATTCGTCTATTATTTAGTTAATTATAACTTTATAATTCCTTTATAATAGTGATGCAATTTTTAACAATTTTAAAAGATGAATTATGGATATGCAAAAAATACAAATCTTTCACAATTTTAATCACTGAAAATCAACAAAAAATCATAAAATCAATTGATTTATTGAGATTTTTATAGGACGATATGACGAGTAAAAATCACATGCTCACACCCATGTAACAAAACAGTATCAAAACAACCCTAAGGGTGAAGTTCCCAACACAGAGTTAGGCAAGCCACTTATCTCGACTGCACTACTCAACTCAAAACCATGCTCTTGCCATGAGTATCCGACTTTGGGTGGCCCAAATCTAATCAATTCGATTGCATAATGCAAATATCACTTTAAGGAATCAAAATGGCTAATTAGTTCGAAGCTAATACGCGAAATTAGAAAATTTGCCCAAAAAATCCCCCAAGCCCACGTCTCGGAATCGGGTAAAAATTATAAATTTCGGACACTCATTCATTCACGAGTCTAACCATATAAGAATTACTCAAATCGGATGTCAAAATCCCAATCAAATCTCAAGAATTCGGCCTAGGAAGTTTATCCAAAATTTTCCCAAATCTTTCCACCAAAATTTCGAATTTAAAAGCTAGATTAAAGAGTATAATCATGAAAAAATCTAAATCGGGTAGAAATCACTTACCTAAGTTGCCCAGCTACAAAACCCTCCAAAAATCTCACTTCCCGAGATCCCAAGTTCAAAAATGTGAAAATAGTTCAAACTCTCGAATTTGGATCTTTAAATGTTCTGTCTAGTTATTTTCTCTATGCGATCGCGTACTTCCAGTCATGATAGCGAAGGGTATTCCAACACGCGCCTAAAATTCCTCTATGCGAACACAATGTACAACTCGCGATCGCGGACCTTATCTACTCAAAGCTACGCAATCACGGTTGGCTTCACGCGACCGCGTAGAACACTCAAAACTTCCACTGCCTAAGGTATTCTATGCGATCGCGACATGGGCTATGCAAACGCGGAGACTAGACTGCCCAAACACTGCGATCGCGGCACAGCTTATGCGATCGCATATAATAAATTTCTTTCCTGCTTCAGCTTACCCTATTCAATCGCGGATGAACTCATGCGATTGCGATGAACAAATGACTGTTGCTGTAAAACCAGAAAAACCAGCAATAAGCTTAAGGCTAAATTAGCCCGTTTGGGCACTCGAAACACATCCGAGGCCCCCGGGACCTCAACCAAACTTACCAACCAATCCTAGTACCTCATTCGAACTTAATCGAGCCATCAAAACATCTCTTATAACATCAAAATCATCATTTATGCATAGATTCAAGCCTAAGAACTTATGAAAATTTCAAAATCTATATATGATGCCGAAACACGTCAAAACTCATCCGAATGACCTCAAATTTTACACACGGGTCATAAATGACACCACGGACCTGCTGTCACTCTGAAAATTCCATTCCGTGCCCGATATCAAAATTTCACCTATCGGTCGAAATCGCCAAAATTCTAACTTTCGCCAATTCAGGCCTAACTCTACTACAGACCTCGAAAACACATTCCAAACATGCTCCTAACCCCGAAATCACCCAATGAAGCTAACAGAGTCGACGAAATTCTATTCCGGATCTGTCTTCACATAGTTCTAATTATGACCCGATTTTTAAAGCTTAATTTCACATTTAAGGACTATGTGTCCTAAATTCCTCTGAATTTCACCACTCAACATTCCGAAAAGTTTCAAAAGCAAAAATAGACATGGGAGAAGCAGTTATTAGGGGATCGGGGTGCTAACTCTCAAAACGATCGACCGGGTCGTTACATACTTAGACATGCTTGAATACCATAGACATCCTTAACTGCTAAGAGTAGAACCACTTATGGAATAACATCACGTTATCATTACTTGGATCATTCCAAAAGAAAGAAGGATTACCCTTCACATACCTCGGGGAGGTAAAAATCCGTATGATATTCTTGGGAAAGATTGTACCGTGCTCTCTTAGAAGCACAAAATCCCGTAGCAAGGAAGTAGAGTCCCCTCGTCAACATTATTCGTCAAACTTTATTTGAAAATCATAATTCACAAATTTGGCTGCCACAACCTATCCAGAGTGACTCAAAAATTTTGCCAACAAAATTTCTACAAGTAATCTTATTTCAAGTGGCACAACAAGGCACACATGTTTCTCACAATAAGGATGCACGACGATAGAATACGTACGAAACTGTCCTACTAATATCATGGGGGTTATTTGTTTCATTCCAACACTATCTACAGCTAGGAAGAGAAATCCTAAGCTAGATTTGATAGTAATGGGAGATCAATACTTGTCACCAAGCATAAGATAACGTGACATTAGCATGACCAAACTGAAGGACTAGAAAAGGATACAAGATAGTCAAAGGCAGAACTCTATGACATCACCTTTTTACTGGGAGAAATACACCAAATATTTACTGCTAACCAGTACTTAGCATTAAAATAAATGAGTATATAAGAATTGCTGTGCAAATCATGTTAAGAAAGCTAAAGAGTGGTGTAAATCTTGTTATATGCCCTAACAATGTGACGCCTTGCTTTCTAGTGTATGAGTCACTTAATGGACCATGCGGGGCTGCCACATTAAGGCAGGCCTTTTTAAAGATTTATCCAAGATTCTAATTAATTATTCATTAATTATTAATTAACTAGTTAATCTCTCATTAATTAATAATTAACCAATTACTCACATAATTAAGAATTATCTCAACTTACTTAAAATACTACTCACTTTTAATACACTTTATACACCTTACTTTCATGGTCATGTGGTACCATACAAAATAAATACATACACAATTATTTCATTAAAACATCCATGTAAAAATATATATACTTTCTCAACTTCTAATTTTTCTAATCTCATATAAAGAGTAAAAGTTTTCATATGCTTAATTCTTAAAATGGTAATAAGATAACCTTCTTTTCTTGTGAGAAAATAATTTCTATTTTTACAATAAAGAAAACCTCATAAACTTTCTCGTATTATGAGTATAATTTAAAATATATTCAAAGTAGTAATATTAATAATTATATAAAATCATATTTTATATATTCAAAAGTAGTACTATTAATAATTATATAAAATAATTTTTATTTTTACAATAAAGAAAATCTCATAAACTTTCTCGTATTATGTGCATAATTTAAAATATATTTAAAAGCAGTAATATTAATAATTATATAAAATTATATTTTTTCAAACTTTTTACAAAAATATTCCACTCAATATAAATACCATATCAAAATGTATCTAACGACATCATGGTTGTTAAACTTGATGGGTCTTACAATAACATAGTCACAAATCCTCTATAATATCATGAATGGTCTTAATCCCTTCAAGCACATATGGATTACTACAACTCATCCTAATATTATAGTATATGATGTAACAGTTGCTTATATGATATAATATGCAAATGCATATTAGAGAAATAATCTAATGTTACTTTGTTGTAAGAAGGCTTGCTGAATTCTTTCTTAAGATTGCTGGGAATGATTTTGATCTTTGTTGTAAGAAAGGCTTGCTGAATTCTTTCTTAAGATTGTAGGAAATAATTTTGATCTTTGTTGTAAGAAAGGCTTGCTGAAATCTTTCTCAAGATTGTATGGAATGATTTTGATTTTTTTGAGATATTATTCTTAACTCTAGGTGGCCCCACATAGCAAGCTTAGTGTCACTTAATGTATGCCACCTTTCCATCTTCATGAATAGTTATTAGAGATTTTAGGAGGGCTTGCCACATTTGGGGGTGGGGTGGGGGGTTTAAGTCTTATCCTAAGATTATTTTATTAATTAATTATCCACCAATTTTAATTAACTTGTTAATTTCTCATTAATCAATAATCAATCAATTACTCATATAATTAAGAATTATCTCAACTTACTTAAATTACTACTCATTTTTAATATACTTTACGTACCTTACTATCGTGGTCATGGGGTATCTTGTATAGCACTAGTCCATAAATTCGTTTACCTTTTATCCTTCACGGCACTTACTTATCGCTTGTTATAAATACCATAAGTACGTCAAACTCAAGATAATCTCGGGAAGACAAAACTTTAACGTACGAAATGCAAGATGCTACAAAGATCCTCCTGCATGTTTACTTTTGAGACTACGAGGCGGTACCTCGAGAGTTCTCCCTGCATATTTACTTTTGAGATTACGAGGCGATACCTCGGGAGTTCTCCTAGCACATTTATTTTTGGACTACGAGACGGTATCTCGGGAATTCCCCGTTGTTTGACCTGTGTGTTGTATTATTATTTGATGCATTCTCTTTCATTAAATTTTATTCTATTATTATACTGTATATCTCATGCCTTATTTATTATTCACTAGTGGGCCTGAATTGACCTCGTCACTACTCGACCGAGGTTAGGCTTGGCACTTACTAGGTACTATTGTGGTGTACTCATGCTACTCTTATGCACATGTTTTCGTGTGCAGATACAGGTAGATCGTTCCAGCCTTGTTATTAGTCGTGCACCTGTTGCTACTACGGAGTCTTCGAGGTACATCTTCCGCGTCTGCAGACCTAGGATTCCCCCTCTATCTCTTTGTGTAGTTCTTTTTCTACTACTTCTAAATACTGATGTATAGAACATATAGTAAATTCTTAGAAGCTTGTGACTTATGATGTTCCGGGTCTCGGAAAAACTCTGTATGTATTTATTTGGAGAGTTGTTATTGTATATGTCGAGAGACATTTCTATCAATTATTTCATTGTTTTTGTTGTTAATGGTTTAGATTTATGTTTTTAGTCGTAGAGACTAGGTGCTGTCGCGACCTCTCACAGAGGGAAGATTGGGCCGTGACAAGTTGGTATCAGAGCTCTAGGTTTATAGGTATCGTGAGTCACAAGCCGGTTTATTAGAGTCTCACGGATCGGTACGGAGACGTCTGTACTTATCTTCGGGAGGCTATGGTACTGTTAGGAAAAATTATACTTCTTGATTCCTTATCGTGCGAAATTTGCTGACATCAAATTCTAAATTTCTGTATTCTATTCTTTCTCATATATGGTGAGGACCAGTAGCGGAGGATCTGACGACCAGGTACCCGCACCCCTTGCTAGAGCTGCGAGAGGCAGGGGTAGAGGCTTAGGACGACCATGCGGTGCAGCCAGAGCACCCGTGCGAGCTGAGATAGAAGATCCCATAGCAGCTCCAAGTCGAGGGCAGGCACCTGAGGTGCCTATTGCTGCACCAGCCCTCCAAGAGACTCTAGCCTAGTTCATGAGCATGTTCAGCACCTTAGCTCAGGCTGGATTGATCCCACTAGCTCCTGCCACATCCCAGGCCGGGGGAGTGAGACAGACTCCCGTAGCCCGTACTCCTGAGCAGACGGTCCAGGTTGACCAGGCCCCAAAGTTTATCCCTATGCAGTCGGTAGCTCCAGTCCAGCACGAGGCTAGGCCAGCAGCTTCTGAGGCGGAGTAGTTTAGACTTAAGAGGTACAAGAAGTACCACCCACCTACCTTCAGCGGATTGGCGACAGATGATGCCTAGGTTTTTCTGGAGGAGTGTCACCGTATTCTCCATAATATGGATGTAGCGGAGACAAGTGGGGTTTCGTTTACCACATTCCAGCTTAGAGGAGCAACCTATCAATAGTGGCGTGCTTATAGTTGAGTAGTCCGGCTGAGGCAGATTTACTTACATGGACTCAGTTCTCGGACATATTTTTGAGAGGGTATGTCCCTCAGAGCCTCAGAGACTCATGGCTCACGGAGTTTGAGCAGTATGGCCAAGGAGTTGGAGATGGATATTTCTTATCAGTAGGTTGTGAGTATTGCTAGGAGATTGGAGGGCATGCTTGCCCGGGATAGAGAGAAGAGGAAGGCCAAGAGGTCTCGAGAGTCTGGCACTTACAGTGGTACTCATGCTTCAGCTGAAGTTCACCATGGTAGGGGTTATGTGAGTCTCCTTGTTGATTTAGATCTTCCAGCCACCAGTGGTGTTCCATCCCCTTCTAGGCCCCAAGAGCCTTATTATGCACCGTCAGTATATAGTGTGCCTCCTGCACGGGGTTCTTTTAGCGACCAGTCCAGCAGACCTGGACCGAGTCAGTCACAACAGCACCCTCCGAGAGCTTGTTTTGAGTGTGGCAACACTTGCCATATGGTGAGGGACTTTCCCAGACTTAGGAGGGGTGCACCTCCACAAACTTCTCATCCACCTACTCATCTAGCTCAAGGTAGAGGTCGGGGAGGTCGAGGTCGCCCTAGAAGGGGAGGCTAGATAAGATATTATGCTCTTCTAACTCATACAGAGGTAGTTTATTCCGATTCTGTCATTACAAGTATTGTTCCATTCTGTTATAGATATGCATTGGTATTATTTGATCCAGGCTCTACATATTCCTATGTGTACTCTTGTTTTGCGTCGTATTTGGGCGTATCTCGGGATTCTTTGAGTTCTCCTATTTATGTGTCTACTCATGTGGTAGATTATCTTGTTGTGGACTACGTGTATCAGTCGTGTTTGATTGCTCTTAGTGGTTTTGAGGCCAGAGTCGACTTATTATTGCTCAGCATGGTAGACTTTGATGTTATCTTGGGCATAGACTGATTGTCGCCCCATTATGCTATTCTTGATTGTCACGCTAAGACCATGACGCTAGCTATGCCAGGACTACCGTGATTAGAGTGGAGAGGTACCTTAGAGTATACTCCCAGCAGAGTCATTTCATTTCTCAAAGATCAACGAATGATTGACAAGGGGTGCGATGCGTATCTAGCTTATGTGAGAGATGTCAGTATTGATAACCCTATAGTTGAGTCCGTTCCAGTAGTGAGGGACTTCCCAGATGTGTTTCCAGCTGATCTTCCAGGCATGCCGCTTGATAGAGATATTGATTTTGGCATTGATTTGTTGTCGGGCACTCAACCTATATCTATTCCTCCATATCGCATGTCTCCTCCTGAGTTGAAGGAGCAGCTACAGAAGTTTCTTGATAAGGGCTTCATTCGGCCCAGTGTGTCACCTTAAGGTGATTCAGTCTTATTTGTGAAGAAAAATGATGGTTCTATGCATATGTGCATTGATTATCGCCAACTGAACGAAGATACAGTAAAGAACAAGTATCCATTGCCTTGTATTGGTGACTTATTTGATCAGTTACAGGGTGACAGGGTGTTTTCCAAGATTGACTTACGTTCAGGTTATCATCAACTGAAGATTCAGGAGCCAGATATCCCGAGTACTGCTTTCAGGACATGGTATGGTCCCTACGAGTTCCTTGTTATGTCTTTTGGGCTGACCAATGCCCATCAACCTTTATACACTTGATGCACAGTGTGTTTAGGCCTTATCTTGACTCCTTCGTCATTGTTTTTATTGACGAAATTATGGTGTACTCCTAGACTCGGGAGGATCATGAGAAGCACCTGGGGACTGTGCTTCAGACCTTGAGAGAAAAGAAGTTATATGAAAAATTTTCAAAGTGTGAGTTTTTTATAGATTCAATGGCATTATTGGGTCATGTATTATCGAGTGATGGGATCAAGGTGGACTCGAAGAAGGTGTAAGAAGTGTAGAGATGGCCTAGACCGTCATCAGCTACGAAGATCTGGATTTTTCTTGGTTTGGCGGGGTATTACCATCGTTTTGTAGAGGGATTTTCATCTATTACAACACCTATGACTAGGCTGAGGAGATCTTTCAGAATCTCAAGATGACATTGACACATCCTCGGTATTGGTATTGCCTACAGGTTAGGGGTCTTATACTGTATATTGTGATGCATCGCCGATTGGTCTCGGCACGGTGTTGATACAGGACGGTAGGTTGATTTCCTAAGCGTCCAGATAGTTGAAAGTGCATGAAAAAAACTATCATGTCCACGACCTTGAGTTAGCATCTATTGTTCATGCCTTGAAGATTTGGCGGCACTATTTTTACGGTGTCCCTTATGAGATTTACACCGATCATCAGAGTTTGAAACATCTGTTCAAGCAAAAGGATCTTAACTTGCGTCAGCAGAGGTGGTTGGAGCTGCTTAAGGACTATGACATAACCATTTTATACCACCCGGGGAAGGCCAATGTGGTGGCCGATGCTTTGAGTCGCCGGGCAAAGAGTTTGGGGAGTTTAGCATATCTACATGCAATAGAGAGGCCATTGGCGTTAGATGTTCAGGCCTTAGCCATCCAGTTTGTGAGATTGGATATTTATGTCACGTCTCAAAATCCTAACTTAGGCGTGATGGCGCCCAACAACGGGGTTAGGCAAGCCAACTCTGAATATTATTAGATTAAACATTTAAACATATACTCAGTTTTTAAAACTTAAAACATGATTCGACAAGGATAATTAGCCAGGTTTTAATCAAAAGAAGTCATGAAGAGGCGTGAGCCAATATATATACAAACCCAAAATCCATAACAACTATCACGTGTGTGCCAGGAACTAGTGTCACAAGTCCTACGGGCATACTAACAGAATATACAAAAGATATAATATACAGTCCCACTGTCTGAAAGAAATAGACCGGAAATAAGCAAAAGAAAACCCCATGGTGCTGCCGCAGATCGCCAGGAGAAAAGCAGCTCACCGTGAAGTCAGGTCTGTCTAATATCAAGTCAAGATCCGGTCCGACAACCAGATGCACCAGCCTCAGAACCTGTACAATTAAGTACAGAAGCGTAACATGAGTACATAAATATATATATGTAACCAGTGAGTATCCCGCCTAACCTCGAAGAGATAGTGACGAGAGGTCGACATGAGACTCACTAAGGTCCAACAATATAATTTAACAGAATATGATAGAAACGGTAGGCATGTAAAGGTAGTGAAGCAACAAATATATATATAAGGCACTGATCCAAGGAAGTACTGGGAATGAATAACACAATTACTACTTCACTTTCCCCCAAATATCTATCAAATCAATATCCATGAATTTAGTAACAAATAAATCATGCGCATGAAAGGTAAGGACAACCGGCTGGAGTCATAAGATAGTCATGTCCGTGCACTGCCGAGGGTCGAACGTCCCGAACCACAAGTGCACCTTTCCATAAAGTACTCACATCTATGCACTGCCGAGGATCGAATGACCCGTACCAAAAGTGCATCTCTCAATCCTCTCTACGCACTACCGAGGATCAAACGGCCCGAACCAAAAGTGCATCTCTCAATCCGCCGTGGCGTACGTCCCGTTCCTATAAGAGTGGGGGAAGTCACACTCCGCTCGCGGAACGTAAATTGCGAAGTGGTCACATGCACCCACATTATTCCTTTTAAAAAAAATACTTTTCAGTGAACAATTCCTTACAACTTTTTCTCAAATTCCATAACTTCAGGGAAATAATCTACATGTAACATTTAATTTATTAGGCATATAGTTCATATCAAGTAAAACACAAGGCATGATGTTGGCCTAACTACCCGGACATAATAGTAGTAGCCGCTACGTACGGACTCTCGTCACTTTGTACGTACGTAGCCCCCCACAATTATCACATATAGCATTTAAATCACCTAGGGGGGCAGTTCCCCTTACAATGTTAGAAAGGAGACTCACCTTGCATCGCACCTACTCCCCGGGTCAAGAATGCGCCCGAAACTCTGAACTCAACACCCACAGACTCGAAACTAGCCAAGTGTTATACAAATATATCAATTCATATTCAAAGCATGTAATTCTCCTATAATTTAGTCAAATTCACCATTCTTGAAGAAATCCCAAAATCCAACCCCGGGCCCCCATGCTCGGATTCCAAAAATTCTCGAAGGAAACACTCACCCATAGCCTAAGGATCATTAATATACAATTTTTTCTTGATTTCATAGCTAATTCATGGGTAAATTCTCAAATTATCGAAAGCCCTAGGTTAATACCCAATTCCTTAATTTTTCACTAATTAGGTAATTAAATTCAACTAGGAATTCATGCATTAACAAGTCTTGAGATGAAATTTACTTACTTTTTAGGGGTTGGGTCGTGGAGCTCTTTTCCCAAGCTTTCAAAGTGTTTAATGGAGGAAAGAGTGAAGAAAACAATGAAGAATCTCGTATTTAAGAAACACACTGCCTGACAGTGGTTCCGCACCTGCGGCTCAAGGACCGCACCTGCGGTCTCGCACCTGCGCGCAAAGGCTCGGACCTGCGGAAATGGACGAGGAGGCCTGGGCTCGCACCTGCGGAGAGGAGACCGCACCTGCGTCTCTGCTCCTGCGGAGCTTTGTCCGCACTTGCGAGAAATGGGCTGCCCGCTGGGGGTCTCACTTGCGAGGCTGGGACCGCAGGAGCGGTCCCGAACATGCGACTAGGCAACCGCACCTGCGGTCAACACCGGATCAGGTGCACTAGTAGCTATTTCAGCTGGTTTTTGGCCTCGTGTGGTGTCTGGAAGGCACCTAAGCCCACCCGAGCCCCCGTCCAAATATACCAACAAGTCCCTAATCATAATACGGACTCGCTCGAACCTTCGTAACACCCAAAACAACGCTAAAACTCAAAATCACACCTCAAAACCCCTAGAACCAAACTTAGGAACTTTAAGTTTTCTCGACTTCGCTAACAACGCGCCGAACCGACCTATTCTACTCGAAATGACACCAAATTTTGTAGGCAAGTCATAAATGACATAACGGAACTATTCCCGATCTCGGAATTCCGTTCGGACCTCGATAACACAAAAATACGTCCCAAACCACAATAGGAACTTAAGGAACTTCTTATTTCAATATTGGATGCCGAAACACTCCGGGTCATCAGAAACCCATTCGGAACATACGCCCATGTCCGGAATCATCATACGAAGCTACCGGAATCATCGAAACTCGCTTCTGAGGTCGTTTACCTAAAATGTTGACCGAAGTCAAACTTGGCCTTAAAGGCCAACCTGAAGGAACCAAGTGTTCCAATATTTCTCTAAACACTTCTGAACCCCGGACCACCCACCCCTGCAAGTCATAAATAACAATAAGCAGCTATGGGAAGTTTTATTTAGGGGAACGGGGTCCGATAACGCAAAAAGACCGGTCGGATCGTTACATTCTCCAGCTCTTAAACAAATGTTCATCCTCGAAAGGGTCTAGAATCATACCTGAAGTGCTGAATAAGTGATGATATTTGCTCCGCATGTACTCCTCAGAATCCCAGGTCGCTTCCTCGACTGGTTGGCCCCTCCGCTGAACCTTCACTACAGAAACTCTCTTGGACCTCAATTGGCGATCCTGTCTATCAATAATAGCAACTGGCTCCTCCTCGTAGCCCAACCTCTCATCCAACTGAATAGTTCTGAAATAAACCATGTGAGAGAAGTCGGCGTGGTACCTCCGGAGCATGGATACATGAAAAACTGGATGAACTCTTGCTCAACTGGGAGGTAAGGCTAGCTCATAAGCAACCTGCCCAACTCGCCTCAACGCCTCGAAGGGACCTATAAACCTCGGGCTCAACTTGCCCTTCTTCCCAAACCTCATAATACCCTTCATCGATGAGACCTTCAACAGAACCTTCTCTCCCTCCATAAATGATATATCACGCGCCTGATCCGCATAACTCTTCTATCTGGACTGTGCTGTGCGGAGCCTCTCCTGGATCAACTTCACCCTCTCCAAAGCACCCCTCACTAGGTCGGTGCCATATAACCTAGTCTCACCAGGCTCAAACCACCCGATAGGGGAACGACATCGCTGACCATACAAAGCCTCAAATAGTGCCATCTCAATGCTGGACTGATAACTATTATTGTAAGCAAACTCGGCCAAAGGCAAGAACTGGTCCCACTGACCTCCGAAGTCAATCACACATGCCCTGAGCATGTCCTCCAATATCTGAACTGTACGCTCCGACTGACCATCACTCTGAGGGTGAAATAATGTGCTAAGGTCTATCTGGGTACCCATCTTACTATTCAATGCTCTCCAGAAGTGCGAGGTGAACTGAGGACCTCGATCTGATATAATGGACACCGGCACACCATGCAACCGGACTATCTCCCGAATGTAGATATGTGCAACCTCTCAAAAGTATAAGTAGTAGCTACTGGAATGAAATGTGCCAATTTGGTCAATCTATCCACGATGACCCAAACCGCATCAACCTTCCACAAAGTCCGAGGCAACCCGACCACGAAGTCCATGGTGATGCGCTCCCATTTCCACTCAGGAATATGCATTTACTGAAGTAGGCCTCCTGGCCTCTGGTGCTCATATTTCACTTGCTGGAAATTAAGACACCTAGCCACATACTCCACAATGTCCCTCTTCATCCGCCTCCACCAGAAATGCTGCTTCAAATCACGATACATCTTCGTAGCACCAGGATGAATAGAATACCGAGAACTGTGTGCCTCCCCTAGAATCCTTTCCTTCAAGCCATCAACATTAGGGACACATAAGCAGCCCTGAAGTTTCAGAACACCATCCTCGCCAATAGTAACCTCCTTGGCCCTACTCTAAACCACTGTCTTCGAAGCTCTGCTAAGCACGGGTCATAGAACTGCCAGGCCTTAATCTCTCCCAATAACAAAGTCTGAGCAACCACATGTGCTAAAACTCGACGAGGCTCTGGAAGGTCTAATCTTACCATGTGATTGGCCAAGGACTGAATGTCCAAGGCTAGAGGTTTCTCCTCCGCTGCAATATAAGCCAAGCTACCCATACTCGCCGCGTTCCTGCTCAAAGCATCTGCTACCACGTTTGCCTTGGCCGGATGATAAAGAATGGTGATATCATAATCCTTCAACAACTCGATCCATCTGCGCGGCCTCAAATTAAGTCCCTCTGCTTGAACAAGTGCTGCAAGCTACAGTGGTCTGTATAAACCTCACAGGACACTCCATACATGTAGTGCCTCCAAATATTAAGAGCTTGAACAATCGCCCCCAACTCCAAATCGTGCATAGGATAATTCTTCTCATGAACCTTTAGCTGGCGTGAAACATAAGCAATAACTCTCCCTCCCTGCATCAATACACACCCTAAACCAATGCGCAAAACATCACAATATACTGTATACATCCCAGAACCGGAAGGCAATACTAGAACTGGTGCTGAGGTCAATGCTATCTTGAGCTTCTGAAAGCTCGCGTCACACTCGTTAGACCATCGGAACGGGGTATTCTTCTGAGTCAATCTGGTCAATGGAGCTGCAATAGAAGAGAACCCCTCCACAAATTGGCGATAATAGCCTGCTAGGCCTAAAAAGCTCCTGATCTCTGTAGCTGAAGTAAGATGCGACCAACTCTGAACTACCTCGATCTTCTAAGGATCAAACTTGATACCCTCTCCGGATACCACATGCCCCAAGAATGCCACAGAATCCAACCAGAACTCACACTTTGAGAACTTAGCATATAGCTTCTATTCTCGCAAAGTCTGGAGCACAACCCTCAAACGCTGCTCGTGCTCCCCCAGGCTACGTGAGTAAACCAAGATGTCATCTATGAAGATAATGACAAAGGAATCAATATACGGCCTGAAAACCCTATTCATCAAGTCCATGAATGTTGTTGGGGCATTAGTCAAGCCAAAATACATCACCAGGAACTCATAATGGCCATATCTCATACGAAAAGAAGTATTCGGAAGCCCGAATCCTCAACTGATGATACCCCGATCTCAAATCAATCTCAGAAAACACACGAGCACCTTGCAACAGGTCAAACAAATCATCGATGCGCGGCAAAGTATACTTTTGCTTAATGGTAACTTTGTTCAACTGGCGGTAATCAATACACATCCGCATGGACCCATCCTTCTTCTTCACGAATATAACTGGAGCACCCCACAACAATACACTCGGTCTGATGAACCCCTTAGCTAACAGCCCCTTAAGTTGCTCCTTCAACTCCTTCAACTCTTTCGGAGCCATACGATATGGAGGAATAGATATAGGCTGGGTGTCTAGAGTTAAATCAATGCAGAAATCAATATCACGATTCGGAGGCATGCCCGAAAGGTCCGAAGGAAATACATTAGCAAACTCTCAAACCACTGACACTGAATCAATCGTCGGAGACTCGGCGGTGGTGTCCCGCACATAAGCAAGATATGCCAGACAACCCTTCTCGACCATATGTCGAGCCTTCAAGAATGAAACAACCCGGCTGGCTACACTAACTGAGGAACCCCTCCACTCCATCCTGGGCGACTCGATCATGGCTAAATTAACTGTCTTGGCATGGCAATCTAGCACGACATGATAAGGAGATAGCCAATACATTCCTAAAATAATCTCGAAATCAACCATGTCGAGTAATAAGAGATCCGCTCGAGTCTCGAACCCACAAAATGAAATCACACAGAACGCAAATCCGATCTACAACCACAGAATCACCCACGGGAGCAGACACATAAATAGGAGAACCCACGGACTCACGAGGGACATCCAGAAAATGAGAAAATAAGACCGAAACATAGGAATAAGTGGATCATGGATCAAATAACACTGATGCCTCTCTACCACATAATGTAATAATACTTGTGATCACGGCGTCTGAGGCCACTGCATCTGATCTGGCCAGAATGGCATAGAATCTGGCAGGAGTACCGGAAGACTGAGCTCAACCAGAGTGAACATGAGCTGCCTAACCTCCCCCTGACTGGCCTCCACCTCTAGGACGGCCCCTACCGACATGTCCTCCACCTCTAGGTGGCCGGACTGCTGGTGCCGGACCCATCGGCTGATAACCCTGTTGTACGGCCTTACCCCGAAACCTGGGACACTGCCTCTTCATATGATCTGGCTCTCCACACTCGTAACAACTCCCAGGTACCATAGTCTGTTGCCTCGAAGAAGAACCCTGAATGGTCGGAGGGCGATGAGAGCCCTCTGGCATAACACTGAAGTAAGGGTCGGAGGATCTCAGATGACTGGGATAACCACTGGGGTGAAATCTGAATGGTTGGAGGACGGTAGGAATGCTCTGGCATGGCGCTGAAATGAGGCCTCACTGGAACACCTCGGGAAGGTGGTGGAGGTGCTGAATATAAAGGCCTACTGGGCTGACCGCTGCTAAACTGAACTCTACCCCTAGCTGGGGCACCCCTGAAATCTCTAGAGAATCTAGCCCTCTTGTCCTGCTGCCCCTGCTCCCTACTCCTCGACCGATACCCCTCGATCCTGCGAGCAATCTCTACCACGAGCTGATAAGGAGTACCCATATCCACCTCTCGGGCCATGGTGGCCCTAATACCTGGATGCAACCCAGCCAAAAATCTTCGCACCCTCTCTGCATCAGTAGGTAGTATCATGAGTGCAAGGCGAGACAACTCTGAAAATCTGGCCTCATAATTTGTCACTGACATTTGTCCCTGCTAGTCGCTCAAACTGATACCGCAGCTCTTCCCTCTCAGAGGGTGGGATATATCTATCCAGAAACATCTGTGTGAACTGCTCCCAAGTGACATGAGGAGAACCTGTTGTCCTGATGAGAATATAGGACTGCCACCACCTACGAGCTCTGCCCTCCAACTCAAAGGTAGTAAAATCTACTACATGGGACTCTAGTATCCTCATGTTATGCAATCTGTCCCTGCATCTATCCACAAAATCCTAGGCATCCTCGCCTTGCTCACCCCCAAAGACTGGAGGGTGCAATCGGGTCCATCTATCCAATAACTTATGCGGATCACCGTCCGCAGCTGGTCTGGGCTCAGGTGCTGCTGCAACAGGCTGGACCCCACCCACGGGCAGTGTACCTGGGGTATGATGTAACGCTGTTGTCTGGCGTGCAGCCTGGGAAGTAGGGGTATGGACTCCCCCTCCCGCTTGAAAAGTGGCAGGATCTGCTGGAAATAAACCATCCTGGGACATAATGTCCATAAATCTCATCATACGACCCATGACTGCCTAGAAGCCTGGCGACTTCATGAAGTCTACTGGTGCAGGATCTGCTGGAGGCACCTCCTCCTTCTCCTCTATAATAGGGTTCTCTAGTGGTGGAATCGGAATAGCTCTGGGATGCCCTCATCTCCCTACCGCGGGCCTGTGCCCTCCCCTGGCCTTTGTCGCGGCCTCGGACAGCGGGGGTACTGGCCCTTCTCGGGTCTGGAACATCATATGCACGCGTCCTCACCATCTGTGAGAGAATAGAAGAATAAATTTAGTAAATCATCGACTGCACGATAGAATAAGAACAAAAAGAGGTTTCCTAACACCCTATAGCCTCCTGAAGATAAGTACAAACGTCTCCATACCGATCCGCAAGACTCTATTGGGTTCGCCCATGACTCGCGAGACTTAAGTGAACCTAGTGCTCTGATACCATGTTGTCACGAACCAAAATCCTAACTTAGGCAGTGATGGCGCCTAACAGCGGGGTCAGGCAAGCCAACTTTGAATTTACTAAGGATTCTTTCTTATTAGATTAAACATTTCAACATATACTCAGTTTTTAAAACTTAAAACATGATTCGACAAGGATAATTAGCCAGTTTTTAATCAAAAACAGTCATGAAGAGGCGTGAGACAATATATATACAAACCTGAAATCCATAACAATTATCATGTGTGTGCCAGGAACTAGTGTCAAGAGTCCTACGGGCATACTAACAGAATATACAAAAGATATTATATACAGTCCCACTGTCTGAAAGAAATAGACGGGAAATAAGCAAAAGAAAATCCCATGGTGCTGCCGCAGATCGCCAGGAGAAAAGCAGCTCACCGTGAAGTCAGGTCCGTCTAATATCAAGTCAAGCTCTGGTCCGACAACCAGATGCACCAGCCTCAGAACCTGTATAATTAAGTACAGAAGCGTAACATGAGTACATAAATATATATGTAACCAGTGAGTATCCCGCCTAACCTCGAAGAGGTAGTGACGAGAGGTCGACATGACACTTACTAAGGTCCAACAATATAATTTAATAGAATATGATAGAAACGGTAGGCATGTAAAGGCAGTGAAGCAACAAATATATATATAAGGCACTGATCCAAGGAAGTACTGGGAATGAATAAAACAATTACTACTTCACTTTCCCCCAAATATCTATCAAATCAATATCTATGAATTTAGTAACAAATAAATCATGCGCATGTAGGGTAAGGACAACCAGCCGGAGTCATAAGAAAGTTATGTTCGTGCACTGCCGAGGGTCGAACAGCCCGAACCATAAGTGCACCACTCACATCTATGCACTACCTAGGATCGAATGACCCGTACCAAAAGTGCATCTCTCAATCCTCTCTATGCATTGCCGAGGATCGAACGGCCCGAACCAAAAGTGCATCTCTCAATCCGCCGTGGCATACGGCCCGTTCCTATAAGAGTGGGGGAAGTCACACTCCGCTCGCGGAATGTAAATTGTGAAGCGGTCACATGCACACACATTATTCCTTTTAAAAAAATACTTTTCAGTGAACAATTCCTTACAACTTTTTCTCAAATTCCATAAATTCAGGGAAATAATCCGCATGTAACATTTAATTTATTAGGCATATAGTTCATATCAAGTAAAACACAAGGCATGATGTGGGCCTAACTACCCCGACATAATAGTAGTAGTCGCTACGCACGTAGCCCCCCACAATTATCACATATAGCATTTAAATCACCTAGGGGACAGTTCCCTCTTACAAGGTTAGAAAGGAGACTCACCTCGTGTCGCACCTACTCCCCGAGTCAAGAATGCGCCCGAAACTCCGAACTCTACACCCACAGACTCGAAACCAGCCAAGTGTTATACAAATATATCAATTCATATTCAAAGCATGGAATTCTCCTATCACTTAGTCAAATTCACCATTCTTGAAGAAATCCTAAAATCCAACCGCGGGCCCGCATGCTCGGATTCCAAAATTTCTCGAAGGAAACACTCACCCATAGCCTAAGGATCATTAATATACGATTTTTACTTGATTTCATAGCTAATTCACGGGTAAATTCCCAAATTATCGAAAGCCCTTGGTTACTACCCAATTCCTTAATTCTTCACTAATTAGGTAATTAAATTCAACTAGGAATTCATGCATTAACAAGTCTTGAGATGAAATTTACTTACCTTTTAGGGGTTGGGTCGTAGAGCCCTTTTCCCAAGCTTTCAAAGTGTTTAATGGAGGAAAGAGTGAAGAAAACAATGAAGAATCCCGTATTTAAGAAACACACTGTCTTCTCAAGGAACGCACCTGCAGTCTCTCACCTGCGAGCAAAGGCTCGCACCTGCGAAAATGGACGAAGACGTCTGGGCTCGCACCTGCGAAGAGGAGACCGCACCTGCGAGAAATGAGCTGCCCGCTAGGAGTCGCACTTGCGAGGCTGGGACCACAGAAGCGGTCCCGCACCTGCGACTGGGCAACCGCACCTGCGGTCAACACCAAAACAGATGCACCAACAACTATTTCAGCTGATATTTGGCCTTGTGTGGTATCCGGAAAGCACCTGGGCCCACTCGAGCCCCCGTCCAAATATACCAACAAGTGCCAAATCATAATACGGACTCGCTCGAGCCTTCGAAAAATGCAAAACAACACTAATACTCAAAATCACACCTCAAAACCCCTAGAACCAAACTTTGGAACTTTATGTTTTCTTGACTTCGCTAACAACGCGCCGAACCGACCTATACTACTCAGAATGACACCAAATTTTGCTGAAAAGTCATAAATGACATAACAAAACTATTCCCATCTCGGAATTCCGTCTGGACCTCGATAACACAAAAACACGTCCCAAACCACAATAGGAACTTAAGGAACTTGTTATTTCAATATTGGGTGCCGAAATGCTCCCGGGTCATCACAAGCCCATTCCGAACATACGCCCAGGTCTGGAATCATCATACGAAGTTACCAGAATTATCGAAACTCGCTTCCGAGGTCGTTTACCCAAAATGTTGACTGAAGTCAAACTTGGCCTTAAAGGCCAACCTGAAGGAACCAAGTGTTCCAATATTGCTCTAAACACTTCTGAATCCCAGACCACCCACCCATGTAAGTCATAAATCACAATAATCCACTATATGAAGTTTCATTTAGGGGAATGGGGTCCGATAATGCAAAACAACCGATCGGGTCGTTACAATTTCTGAGCCGAGTCGAGTATTGGCTTGTATGATCTCCCGGTATTCTCTTTTTGATTGTATCAGGGAGTCAGTATAATGACCCTAATCTACTTGTCCTTAAGGACACGGTCCAACACAGTGATACTAAGGAAGTCACTATTGGGGATGATGGTGCATTGAGGATGCAAGGCAGACTATGTTTGCCCAATGTAGATGGCTTGCATGAGTTGATTCTTCAGGAGGCTCACAGTTCGCGGTACTCCATGTTTACTTGTTTCCCCATATCTTTATTTGCTTATGTGTCTTGCCGGGAGGTGTTGGTGGTGGTTTCGAAGTATTTTAGGGACACTTAGTCCCTAAACGAAAGCTTAAGTTTTAGGATTTTGACTGTAGTCGCAACTGTGTGAAGATGACTCCGGAATGAAGTTTCATCGATTTCGTTAGCTTTGTTGGGTGATTTTTGACTTAGGGACGTGTCAGAATTGTGTTTTAGAGGTCTTTAGCTTATTTAGGCTTGAAATGGCGAAAGTCAAATTTTTGGAGATTTTGATTGGTAGTGGAATTTTTGATATTGGGGTCGGATTTTAATTCCGGAAGTAGAAGTAGGTCCGTAATATTGAATATAAATTGTGTGCAAAATTTGGGGTCAATCGAACGTGGTTTGATAGGTCTTAGCATATGTTGCAGAAATTGGAAGTTTCAAGTTCATTAAGTTTGAATCGGAGGGTGATTCATGATTTTAGCATTATTTGATGTGATTCGAGGGCTCGACTAAGTTCGCAAGGTGTATTAGTACTGGTTGGTATGTTGGTTAAGGTCCCGGGTGCCTCAGGTGTGTTTCGGATGCTTAACAGATCATTTTTGGACTTGGTAGAATTGCAGAAAATCTGGTGTCTAAGTTGCTGGTTTCCTTCATCGCGTTCGCGAGAGAGGTCTCGCGTTCACATAAGGCATCTGGGAGGCCAACTGAGTTTTTTCTTCGCGTTTGTGATGTGGCTCCCGTGTTCACGAATATGTGGATCATTTAGCCTACGTGTTCGGGCAATGTAAGCTTCCGCATTCACGAAGGGGCTCTCTCTTTTGTGAAGGAGGTTTTGGAATGAAGGAAAATTTGTGCTTCGCGAATGCGAGGGTGTGGCCGCGTTCGTGAAGAAGTAAATTCCTGGGCAGAATATATCATTTCAAAAATGAGAGTTTGTTCATTTTTGTCTAAACTTGAGTTTTAGAGCTCGGATTTGGACGAGATTTTGAGGGATTTTCAGAGACATCGATTGGGTAATGATTCTACACTTAATTTTGGTTATATCCCACTAATCTATCATTAATTCCATATTTAATTTCGGATTTAGGGTTGAAAATTTGGAAAAAATGGGAAAAAGTTCTTCGACTAAAATTATGAGTTTTGAAAGGCGATTTGAGGCCGGATTAGAGTAATTCTTGCATGGTTGGACTCGTGAGTGAATGGGTGTTTATATTTTGTAACTTTTACCCGATTTTGAGACGTGGGCCCGATAAGGCTTTTTGGGTTGGTATCCTAATTTCTTGCTTTAGCTTAGATTTCATTAATTAGATTAGTTTCTTATAGATATATTTATGGTATGTAATTGATTTGGTCTAGATTTGGGCCATTTGGAGTTGGATATTCGTGGGAAAAGCATTGCTACCGATTGATTGAGCTTGGTTCGAGGTAAGTGGCTTGCCTAACCTTGTGTGTGGAAATGCCCTTAGGATTTGGTGTTGTTATGATATGTGAGCGCCATGTACGTAAGGTGACGAGTGCGTACACGGGCTATTTGTTGAAAAACCTGATTTTTACTGAGTAATAACCCGTTTTCATCTTATTTGAGTATATTAGCATGTGTAGTTATCCTGTTAGCCTAGAATAGCATGTCTACGTGCCTTAATTGCTTATCTGAACTCTTTGCAGCATACTTAGTGAATTTTTGCTTCATTTCTTGAGTTGTACTTAGTCTAAACTGTAGGGTTCTTGCTGTAACTGTTATCTTCATTTTGTTTGAGTTGCGTATTTACTTTGGGACTAGGGGACGGTATCCCGGGAGACCCCTCTGCATGTTTACTTTTGAGACTACGAGGCAGTACCTCGGGAGTTCTCCCTACACATTTACTTTTGAGACTATAAGGCAGTATCTCGGGAGTTCTCCCTGCAGATTTATTTTGGGACTACAAGACGATATCTCGGGAGCTCCCCGCTGGTTAACCTGTGTGTTGTATTATTATTTGTTGTGTTTTCTTTCATTAAATTTTAGTCTATTATTATACTGTATATCTCCTGCCTTATTTATTATTCACTAGTGGGCCTGACCTGACCTCGTCACTATTTGACCGAGGTTAGGCTTGACACTTACTAGGTATCATTGTGATGTACTCATCTTACTCTTGTGCACATATTTTCGTGTTCATATCCAGGTACATCGTTCCAGCCTCGTTACTAGTCGTGCACCTGCTGCTGCTACGGAGACTTCGAGGTACATCTGCCGCGTCTACAGACCTAGGAGTCCCCCTATATCTCTTTGTGTAGTGCTTCTTCTACTACTTCTAAATACTAATGTATAGAACAGATAGTAAATTCTTAAAAGCTTGTGACTTATGATGTTCCGGGTCTTGGAAAAACTCTGTATGTATTTTTTTGGAAAGTTGTTATTGTATATGCCAAGTGGCATTTCTATCAATTATTTCATTGATGTTGTTGTTAGTGGTTTAGATTTATGTTTCTATTTTCGTTGTTATTCCGCAAAAATGTTAGGCTTACCTAGTCATAGAGACAAGGTGTCGTCGCAACCTCTCACGGAGGGAAGTTTGGGTCGTGACAAGAACATTTATTTATTAAGAACAAAATCCATGATTATTTTGACTAACTTTCATTTTCAACATTCAATATGACAGGATTTCTCATTAAAATATTGTACAAATTAATCAACCACTTCTCCACCATGAAAAAAATAAGATAAACAACTAGAAATTGCGAACAAAATTTGAAAAACAAATTAAGAACAAGAAAAATCTAGATCCAAGGTTGCCACATTAAATATGAAATCATGGAACCGTATGAAACATGTAACCGTATGAAACCCAAGAAAGAAGAGATGGAAAACCCCATTGATTACTAGTTGGATAATAAATTACTCGAAATGACAATTGTTTTACCAAAAAAGTGTTAACCTTTTCTTAAAACCAATTGATAAGTAAGATAAAGGGTAGATCCTAACCGCATATAATTAACTCTAGATTGAGGAGTGTTGAATAGGACAAATCGAAAATAGTGAAGTTTGCGAGGTCGTCAAGATTATAGAAGACGTTAAGTGAAAATAATGAGCTTGCATTCTCAATACAAGCATTCTATAGTATATGATGAAGGAGAGCAAGAAAGTATCTCATTAACAGCCACTAATCGCATCTCTACTGATTTCATGAGGAATATCACACAGATATGGAACAAGGTTGTGGAATTCCTCTCGAGTTGCCCATGGATTCCTCTTAGAGAGAGTTCTAAAAGAAGAGAGAATCAGAAAAATCCCCCTCTATCATTCTCTTAACCCGTATATATACTAGGTGTTATCCCTTACCTAACGGTCCTTGCCTGGTGTACTGTAACCTGCTGTTGGTGCTTCAGGTTAACCTCCCTAAGCGCCATAATATGTGCTACGCCGTAGAGGCCTTCTGATGATTCGACTTCGGCCGTGGCCGTGACACTCGTCGTTACAATGTCTTATGTACACAATCACGACTTAATTACCTTCTTGTCATTCCTTTTTTTAGGCCATTCTCACGTGGTCAGATTTTGACCCATATTTTTATTCCCTCCGCCTATTGGGGTTGCCTTTGGGCGAGCACGATAGGCGGACCTCGTCAACTCGAACACTTTGAGAAATCTGAGGTTTTTGGCCAATGGGCAAGCACATCTCGGTGGGGCATCGATGTAACGTTTCAAGAGAGTCGTCAGACTAGTGTGTCAGTTGAAATGACATTAAATTCGTTAGGTGTCATTATGGAACACGTTTGTTGCGTGTCGCATCATTTCCGTGCCTCTCCCGTTACTTTTTGGAAAAGGCGACGCTTCATTTCTCAAACTGGAGTATTTACGTCTCTATATATAGAAGAATTTCTCATTCGAATGCAGCATTTCTCAAATCGTTCTCAAGAAGATCTTAAAAGCATTTGCTCTTCCCTCCCAGTTCACACTTATTTTTTCGCCGGCAATCCCTATGATCATTTCCTTTCTTTCTCTATATCCTCAATCTATGTAATCATTCGAAACAATGGTCGGTACTTCTTCTAACCCTGATCGAGTCGCTGGTGCTCCGGTGTCGGAAAATGTCGTGCTTTCTCTCGAAGAGGGAGCGAGTTTGGCGGATGTAGTGAAGTGGTGCCCCGCCTGGGGAAGCCAAGGACAGACTTTAACAGTGCCGCCCCGAATATGAGCCCGAATTCGTGCTTTCTACGATGGATTTTGCGGCGTTCATAGCCTTCAAAGTTAAATGAAAAATCCCTGAGCATATCGAACTCGTTCCGGCAGGAGGAGATATAGTTCACTTGCACCGCCCAGGGTACTACGCGCTCTACGTGTACCCTTTTATTATTGGATACACACTTCCCTTTCCCTCACTGGCAGCGGACTTTTTCCGCTTCTACGGGGTGTGCCCGGCCCAGAAAACCCCGTACATCTACAAACTTTTCTTGATGCTCAACAAGTATGCGGAGTTGGCCAACCGTGGGGTCTCACTCCGATACTTGATGTATCTCTTCGTCCCTAGCTTTCATAGGGGCACCATGCTGCACCTTCGTCACCGTGATACTAAGAGCCTGGTGATCGGAATGGATGATAAGGCCAATCGCCGCTTCTGGGAGAGCTTCTTCTACGTCCGCACGGAACACGCGGTGTCTAACCCTGTAGGGTTTCCAGAGACGTGGAACTTCACACGTATGTCTTTCTTTCCTTTTCCGTCTCTTTTTCAGAACACTGATCGGTTGTTTTCATCTCGTGATCTCATCGATTAATTGTTGTCGTTATTTGTTATTTTTGTTGTTGTTATGTTGTTGTAGCCAGGAGGCTACCCCCTCCGCAAGTTAGCAATATTCGCTAGTGGGTGAGCTCGGTTCTACCTCATACGGTGGGAATTCGCGCATGGGCACGTTTGCACTAAAGGTTTGGGCGTAAACCTTCTGCTGGTAAGTCACCTTGTCTCGACCTTAGTCGTTTTACCCTTTGCCCTGTATTTTTCTTTGCCTTGCATATACATTTGGCCGTTTCATACTGACAGGTCGGAGAGGGGTGAAAAGGGTGAGGGCCCATGCTCTTGCTTTCTTTGAAACGACTTTTTCTGCCAGGCCCGTACTCCGGGCAACTGCTGATGAAGGTACTCGGAGTCAGACCATTTCACAGGTTGAGTCTGCATCCGGAGCTGGTCGCATTGAGATTATTCCTCGCTCAGACTCTCCGACCCCCATGGGTCGTTCGGGGGGCGAACTCTCTCATAGTGTTGGCGAAGAGGCCCCATCAAAGAGGAGGAGGATAACGTCAGAGGAGATGCCTTTGATTGATGCGCCCTTAAGGGCTGATCCTGTTGTGGCGGTGTTTGGAACCGGGGAAGAGGTCGCCCAGGGAGTGGAAACGTTATTTGGTTCGGGCACGGAAGGGGTCGTAGTGGTTCCAGGGCAGTGCTCGGTGGCTACCACAGGTATTCTGAGTGGAATTTAAAATTATTCAAGCGAGGTCGAGTTTTACTCAGGCGACTCGAGTCCCAGTCCATACAGTCCCTTCATCGCTCGGCCTGGGGAGGTCGTTGACGGGGCGAGCGATGAATTTGCTACTTTTTTTTAGGTTCAAATGTGATTTGATGTGTAGTCGGGTGATTTGATGTTGCATCGCCAGCGCGAGCACATGGGCGAGCTCTTGGTACCCGCGTCCTGCCTCTATTGGGGTATTTTGAGTTTGCCGCACAGTCCTCTGCTTATGGATATTGTTTATTAATGCATCTGGTCCGTTTTGAGCCGTTTATTTATTATTTGCACTACGGTATTGTGTGTGTGTAGGGGGGGAGTTCTTCTCGGTTTGCCCGCTGCTGTAGGGGGTATTTAGAGTCAGTATGTCGGTTAGTGTGGCTCGCGTACTCAGGTGTGGGCGTCTCTGCTCTTCGTTTCACTTTTTTTTTGTAAAAGGGATAGCGAGTTATAGGTATAAGGAATCATTCGTTACCTTAGTTAGCTGGTTAGCTGATGAATGAGGGAGATTGTTCACGTTTCTTTCACCGGTTTCACTCTTTAGACCTGATGGCAGCTTCACATTCAGCCTCGTCATTATTTGGGTTTGAGTGTCTCGTGGGTGGACGGTTTGCTTCTCCCGTTAGGACCTCGAGTTCGAGTCCGATTCGTTCCAATCCCGGACGCGCCAAGGTAGCAGTAACATAAGTTATACCATAAACGCATAGACGAAGAGCATTTCAACAGTGAATTGTACAACAAAAATCTTCCCATATAGTAAGAGGTGAATGTGGTATGTGCGGGGGTGCTAACCTGGAAGTGAGATTACGGGCGCGCTTGATGTGATAGTTACAGCTCCAGTACGGTGGCTCACGCTTGCAATGCGCAAGAGTTGCTGTCGTGGCGCAACGTAGGTGTTTTGTATAGGCCCGACGTAGCTCCGGTTTCATGTAAGGATTTATCCTTGGTTAGGCAGATCTAGAAGGAACTAAGGCTTTTTCTAGAAAATTCCCACAGACGATGCCATATTGTTTTACCAAAAAAGTGTTAACCTTTTATTAAAACGAATTGATAAGTAAGATAGGGGGTAGATCCAAACCGAAGATAATTAACTCTAGATCGAGGAATATTGAATAGGACAAATCAGAAATAGTAAAGTTTGTGAAGTCGTCAAGATTATAGAAGACGTTAAGTGAAAATAATGGGCTTGCATTCTCAATGTACAATCATTCTATAGTATATGATAAAGGATATGAAGAAAGTATCTCATTAACAACCACTGATCACATCTCTACTGATTTCATGAGGAAGATCACACAGATGTGGAACAAGGTTGTGGACCTTCTCTCGAGTTGCCCATGGATTCCTCTTAGAGAGAGTTCTAAAAGAAGAGAGAATCAGAAAAAGCCCCCTCTATCATTCTCTTAACCCGTATATATACTAGGTGTTACCCTTAACCAACGGTCCTTGACTGGTGTACTGTAACCTGTTGTTGGCGCTTCAGGATGACCTCCCTAAGCGCTATAGCATGTGCTATGCCGTAGAGGCCTTCTAATGATTCGACTTCGGCCGTGGCCGTGACGCTCGGCGTTACGGTGTCTTATGTACACAATCACGACTTAATTTACCTTATTGTCATTCCCTTTTTGAGGTCATTCTCACGTGGTCAGATTTTGACCCATACAACAATTACTAGCAAAAAAAATTATCTTGTACCAAAGCCGCCGGACTCACTGCACCAAAAAAGGGTTAAACAAATTGGGGCATAAAAAATTATGAAGGAGAGTGAGAGAGGGGATTTGTGTGTTACTTACCTTGTACTGAGGAGAAATAGGTCGGGTGGGTGAAGAAGAGGAGAGGGGAGGGGAGGAAAGGAAAGGAAAAAAATTAAAGAAGAAAGAAGAAAAAACGTGTGTGTGTGGAGGGGGGTTATAAAAAAATTTGCTACCGTCGCAAATCTCTTGGCCAAACCTAATCTTTTTTAGCATTTCGGACCAAACGGTGGGAACATTTATTTTATTTTTTTTAATTTTTCCGTCGGATTCGATCGGAGTCCCCGAAAAATATTTTCGCAATATTTTTTGCGTAAGTGATCGACGAAAATGGTCAAAATTTGGAGGCAAAAATTATCAAATAAATAAAAATATAATTTTTCAGTCGGAATTTTTTTTTTCTTAGTAGTGAAAATAGTCCTCAGTATTCGTAGCTACATACAGTGGCTATAAAAATGTAATAGAAAATTGGCTATTCTAGTTAGGCAAAAACATAGTTACAATGATAGTGTTACAATGCTAAGAAGAGCAGCGGGTCATAACTCGTACAAGTAATAATAAATCATATACATTTGTGCGAAGGAAATTTCGTGGTAGTTAGATGCTCTTTCGAGGGAATAGTTATCTCCATTAGCTAGTTATCCACAATTGTCGACCAAGAAAGAAAACAAAGTATATTATTCTTTAACCCCTTTCTAATTCTTTTCCCTATTTCCATTCATGCGTTATAATGTAGGTAACACCTTCAACTATCACTTTCTAATGTGTATATGGTAATGCCTTTTTATATAATAAAAAGTCAAGTCTTATTTCTACTTCTATTCCACACGAATCCAGCATTAAATAGCCATAGAGTATATAAATAAACATCACACAGTAGTCATATTTGTCTCTTGATCTTCATAAGTACATTAATCACACGAGTGATTCAATTGACATTATCATGCAAATGGATTGTTTCTTTAATTTAGGATAGCCTTCGTTCACATTATAAGTACGGCAAACAGAGAAAGGGGCCCTTTTTTCACGACTCGGAGCTTCTAACGTTATTAAATTATTATTGAGTTCTAACTTAATAATTTATATATATTGAATGAATTTTTTAAAATAAATACAAAGTTTGGATCAAGATTACTAGGTTCGACCGAACCTGTACCTTAAACTCTAAACACACGGCTCTCTCTATATATATACAAAAAATAAATACTGAAGTTATTTTCACTAGCGACTATACGGAAAGCAACCCAATTACTTCTTCAAATTTATAATTTAGTTTGATAATAAAGTAATTGTGCACTTATGGAGTTTTTTTCTGAAGTTAAGTAGAAGAAAGAGAGAGCCTACTTGAAAGAAGTGTATAGTCTTAACCTTAAAATAAACTAAACATAATTTAAAACATCTACAATCTTATTAAATAAAATTATTCTACATCTACCGGTTTAATTTCGTGGCGAATTTAACACACACTAGGTAGAGTAGGTATATATTCTGAATTCGAGTTTATCCATCATCAACAATAACTATGTTTCAATCTCAAATAAATTGAAATTAGATATATAAATTTTTACTAATCTATTTCTCCACTCATCATAAAAGAATTTCACAATAAAGTATTCCAATTTAAAAAAAGGCAGCTCGGCACACAAAGCATTTCCAATCATGCAAAAATCGAGAAAGAATCGTACCTTAAGGGTGTGATCATGTAAACATCATAACCTAATACGAACATTGCTTCCACAATTTAAAATCATGACCTATATATAGATCACATGGAGATAACTATATCATTATTTAAAGACTCCCGTTGTATGAATTTTATGATTCTTATCTAAATTTAAATCAACAAAAGAAGCTAGTATAATGGAACTAAGCATGAATTTATTGATGATTTAGCAAAACAATGGCAGTATATTTATTTTAGGAAAAAAGAAGGAATGACATTTTACTAACTCTTATAAGTTATAACACAAGAAAAAAAATAAATGAAAGAAAGACAAGTCCAAACAAATGGCAATTAAGATAAGCATTGGCCATTTATGGCATAAAAAACAAAAATATGACTCAACTTAACAACACTTAAGGCGCCCACAGGCAATTTTTAGGGGGCAAAACCGGGTTACATTTATAAGCGGTTTTTTTAATAAGTGAAGATATGCAAAAGTAAGCCGGTTTTGTGGAAACAAAAGTTCCTGAAAACCGGGAGAAGGAGGGGGTGGGCCCAACACCGTGAGGGATGTGGTGGTGATTTACGTGACATTATGTGGCGAACCGCACGGTCTTCCTTTCTTCTTCACGTGCTTTTCACGCGCTGATTATTTTTTGGAAATGGAATCTTTTCCCTACATACCGACACCTCACTACCCCTCCTTAACCCTTTCCTTCAGTTTCTTATTCTATTTTCTTCTTAAATTTGTTAAAAGTCAAATAATTATTTAAAAATATATGATAAATTAAAATTTCTTACCACAAAGTAAAAGGACCATTATTAAATGAAACTGAAACTTTCTCAATGGACCAAGCCTTATTTAGACGTGGAACCAAGTTATTTTGTATTTTATAAATCAACTATATAATAAGATAACAGGATACAAGTATCTATGTTTTGATTTATAATAAATTTAAGTGTAATTCAGCTTGTTTGGATGGTTGTCACATGTTATATTGTATCGTATTGTTATTTTAAATATAATATTTATTTTGATTGTTATTTAAATTTTATTGTATCGTATTGTTAAATTCGTCGTTACGTAATAGCGAAAAATGCCACTTTATATAATAACGGATTTGGTGTGGTGACATCGTTACCTTGCTTTTTTTTTCCTCTCATTTTGCCCTTCGATATTATGAAATAATCATATTTTATCCTTTATCTTACTTTTTTATATAATAATTCTACTTCGTATCATATTTTTTTTAGTAATATTGCAAGTTTATTTTTCATATTTTTGGTACGAAATATTATAGAACGACGCGAAACGATATAATCTAGCCGAATATTGTATTTATCAAAAAATACAATACAATATAATATATTATGAAATGACATGTAACAACCATCCAAACAAGATGTTAATATGTTCTAATGTGTTACTTATCACATGGTATAGCTTACTAATGGCTGCTTATGAATTTTTTTACGCAACCAATGCATAAAACTTAAACTTTATATAATTTCCTTCGAAACATTTGATAAAAAAAAATTTAAACTGTATATAAAAGTATTCTAGTATAAGTCATTATTTTTTTTAAAATATTCTTGAATATATAATAGACAAATAAGTTATTTAACATATAATGCATGCCACGCGAACCAAAAAAGAGACCCAAAAAATGGGAGGAACTAATTTTTAAAGCAAACCTGAACTGTGGGTACATTAAAAAAAAATATAATAAAAAGAAAACAATTTCTGGTTTTCAGGTATTATTACTTTCTCCCTATTTGCTTGGTCACCAAAACATGACATAAGCTCAAGCCTACCCCCCCCCCCCCCCCCCCCCCCCTAAATAACACCCACCCAACCCACATTTTCTCTTCTTTTCTCCATTGATAAATACCCCTTCTCCATTTCTCTCCGCCTTCACTATAACACTTTTCCTCTTTCTTTAGTTTCTCTCTTTTCTTCAGTATTTCTGTGTGTTTTTCAGTATGAGAATGAGCTGTAATGGATGCCGAGTACTACGCAAAGGTTGTAGTGAAAACTGTAGTTTAAGACCATGTCTTCAATGGATCAGATCACCTGATTCTCAAGCCAACGCTACTGTCTTCCTCGCCAAATTTTATGGCCGTGCTGGCCTCTTTAACCTCATCAGTTCTGGCCCCGATCATCTCCGCCCCGGTATATATTTTAAATATTTAACTTTAAACTTTTTATTTTAGCTTACGACATGTTTTTACAGTCATAGATGTCACGACCAAGGGGGGAGCTATGTAGAGCAAAAAGGATTCATTATCAAAATTTTATTCTGTGCAAATAGAGTAAAAATGATTTTTTTTAAAATATTATGCATAAACTATTGAATTTTCTTAGCTAAGTAAAGATTCTGGTGTACTGAAAAGGTTTCAAAGTTTACTTTAGGTCATTAAGATTCAAGTGTGACATTTTAGTGTTGTATACAAAAAAATTTAGGAGTTCTGTTGGTTGGCTATTTTTCGTTGGCAACTTTTACTTTGATAAAGTTTTGATTCTCAACTTGTTATCCCCCCCTCTTCAAAAATAAAAATTTTAAATTAAAATAAAAAACATAATACTCATATGCATGTTGATGAGCATTCTTAAAATGCTTTTGTTTTTCTGTTGTTGATATTGTGCCTTGTGCAGCCATCTTTAGGTCTCTATTATATGAAGCTTGTGGCAGGATAATTAACCCGGTCGACGGTTCAGTCGGGTTGATGTGTTTAGGAAACTGGAGCCGTTGCCAAGAAGCTGTTGAATCAGTTCTCAAAGGCTCAACTATAATGCAAATCCCAATTAACGACGATAACAACACAGATAATCAAGAAAGTCATCAAATCATGCCATTAAAAGGCTGTGATATTCGACACATTTCCAAAAATAATTCAACTGATCATATTCACCAAGTAGTCAAAACCAGGAACAGATTCAAGCGCAAAGCTAAAGTTGAAACTACTGCATCAGAGTACATGATTAACGAA
>MDKI01155437.1:0-19902 GCA_005239505.1 Nicotiana paniculata
CCTCCTTCTCCTCCTCCTTCTCCTCCTCCTTCTCCTCCTCCTCCTCCTCCTCCTTCTCCTCCCCCTTCTCCTCCTTCTCCTCCTCCTTCTCCTTCTTCTTCTCCTTCTTCTTCTTCTCCTTCTTCTTCTTCTCCTCTAACCAGACATAAATTTGTTCATATCTCATGCTTGTTAATTACCTAATTTATCTTCAATCGACGCAAGAAAACTCATTACGCTTAAAATATGCATTTACAGTTTTTGGCAAAATATAAAAGAAAATTACTACCCTAGAAGAGCTCTTGGTGACTGGTTTGTTCCTCTCGTTGATTAATAATCAAATGAGTCTAATAGTTCAGATATTCGAATCCACATGTACATGAGTATATATTAAATTTTTTATTGAAATGGGTTATTTTAATCCATTCTACTGGACGCCTAAACTACAACCATTTGACCCTCAAACTATTGAAATCAACTACTACAATTGTTGGTTGAATTTTAATCTCTATTCAAACTCCAAAATTTTCTATCACTTGATTTCGGATTAAAATCATCCATGGAAAACCAGGAGAACAAAAGGAGAAAAAACGGGGAAAAAGAGGGAAGATGGGTTTTAATTAAAAAGATCAAAGTACCCCCACAATTATTGAATAAGTAACATGAATATAAGGGCATTTTAAGGTAAAGTGAAAATGGGTACATGGCTACCATACTACCTTCATGTAGTATGTTAGCAAGACCCTATATATATATATATATATATCCAGAAAATTTGATGCTTGATGCATTGATGATGTTGTAGTTAGTCGTCCCTTTTGCATCTTTCATACCTGTAAAATTGTGAAGTGATGAGAATTTTCAGGTGTCGATTTCCATATACTATATGTGTGTAAAAAATATAAGAACAATAAGAAAAGAATAGGACGTTATTCTGCCACCTGTTATTTAAATGTCCTTAGACATGTGATGATCCAAGGGGTCATTTTATGAATTAAGACTTCGTTTTAGGTTTATTAGCCATAAAAAAATTAATTTTAATTATCTCAATTTACATGCGCAGTCCGAGCGTGAAACTGGAAAGCTTTTATGTGAAAATATAAGAAATAATAATTTTTAGAATTAAAATTTAGTTTTAGTTGACTTGAGTCAACATTTTTAGTAAACGTACCCGAATCTATGTTCCGACGATCCCGGGAGGTCCGAAGTAAAATATGAGACTTGGGCGTATGCCCGAAAATGAATTCCGAGGTCCCAAGCCTTAGAAATCAATTTTTGAAAGAAATTGTCTTGCAAAATTATTAATGAAATATAGAAAAGAACTAATGTTTGAAACCATTGGTATCAGACTCGTATTTTGGTTCTGGATCCCGATACTAACTGTGAAGTTTAGTGAGAATCGGAGTTTATTTGACGTGATTCGGACGTCCGGTTGAGAAATAGTGAAATTGAAGTGTTCTTGAGAAAAATGACGAGTTTTGAGGTTTAATTCATAGTTTTACATGTTATTTTTATGATTTTATCGCACGAGCAAGTCCATATGATAATTTTATACTTGTGTGCATTTTTGGTTTAGATCCCCGAGGGCTCGGGTGAGTTTCAAATAGGTTTGGGTTGTGTTGCACTCATTCTTTCTTATGCTTCGACGTCGTTTCTTCAAGCATGAATGATATCATATTGAACAAATGAGCTCCGATTTCTGTTTTGAATGAAGTATTAGATCCGTATTGTAATTACGGACCCGTACCAAAAAGAATCGTTGATTTTGGACATCGTATGAGGATTTTATGGTCATTTTAATAAGGCTGCCAGATTTTTCAGATTAATTACGAAATTACCACTGGCAGCGGTATTTAAAAATCTGCACTTTTTGCAAAAATTAAAACCAACATATCTCATTCATTATAAGGACAAATTGAGTGATTCAAAAGCCTAAATCGACCATAATTTCACAAATAATCCATTGGAGACATAAAAATCGAGTTTTAGGATCGTTTAGTATGAGAAACGAGGCAGAATAGCTGGCAGAAAAATATATAAAACTAAGATTTGTTTATTCGATCATATTTTGAGTTGGGGAGCTTGGATTTGGGCGATTTTCACCATAGGGATTGGGGTAAGTGTTCTCTACTCGTTTTTTTGGTTATATTTCAATTACCCAATGTTTTTATTCACTTTTAAATCAAAAACTAAGAATTTTCATGGTAAAAATTGAGGGTTTGGGTAGAATTAGGAAATTTTATAAAAATTAAATTTTTACCTCGAATTAAGGTCGGATTTCGAAACTAATTGTATATTCGGGCTCGTGGATGAATGGGTAAACGTAAATTGGTCCGACCCCAGAGTTTGGACCAAGCAGGCCCAGGGTCGGGTTTTAATTTTTTTTTTGAGAAAACTTAGAAAAAATTATAATTTTCAGTAAAGTTAGTTCTTTTAGTATTAATTAATGATATTAAGTTAATTATGGTTATATTCGAGTGTATTGGAGGTGAATTCAAGAGGAAAAACTATAATTGAACAGTGAGTGGCCTACAAAGTTGAGGTAAGTGCTTGGTTTAACCTTGACTTGAGGGAATAGGAATTCCCAGCCTGATTGTTATGTGAAATTGCTTGTGTGTAGTGTATAGGTGAGGTGATGATTACCTAAGCACTACCAAATTGTTGTTTACCATGATCCTTTTTTCGTTTTTCATTTATTTGCTTCCCGGCTTGACTGTTTTATGATTGTTGAGGTTTATATGGTCAAGTGATGATCTTTGCTGTGATAAATCTAAGATCTGAATAAGAGTGACATGTAATTTTGTCTTGATGTTATATAGATCAAGAATGAATTTGGATTATCGTTTTTATGTTTTTCTTTTGAAGATTTAGTGAAGTCTTAAACCTTAGACCAATAAATAAACAAAAAAAAAGTATCGATAATATTGTAGACTAGGACCCCAGACTTTAAAAATATAAAACGGTAGGATAAGATAAACTATTTGGAACTCATTAAATTTAGGTCATGAGTGAATACATGAAAATATTCATTTATAGGCGATTTCTAGAAATATGTTCAAGTACCTAATTGAATTATTCCGCATATGCTACTTGGCTATTTGTTTTCATTAGATTATTGCCAAGTGTTGTTTCACGCGTGTTAAAAGTGTTGGCTGTTCCCTTGATTTTGTTATGGTACATAAAGGTTGAGCTGGATGACAGTTTACGATATTTACATATATTCTGGTTGGTTTCATTATGATATAATATTGGATACAGCTTGTGAGCTATACTTTGTTCTGTTTACAATTGTTGAGATAAACGTGTTATAAAAGGCTTGGCCTGAATTGTGAAAGTTTTTGATAAATAAATCAATTGATAGTGATAAGATCATAAGAGCGACCAGAAATAAATGATAGTGATAAGGGTGGACAGGAAAAATAAATGATAGTGATAAGGGTGGACAGGGGAAATAAATGATAGTGATAAGGGTAGACATGTGAGATTTGGTTACACGCCGCAACAAGACAGTGATAAGGGAGAATATTTATGTTTTACTGATTTTAATTAATAAAGATTTGGAAACTTTAGTGTTTTACTCTACTGTTTTCCCATATCTTGCACATTTGATTATTTTAAATTAAAGTTTGGAAACTTGGAAAGTTGTGTGAAATTTTGGTGACAGCCGAGGCCTGGAATAGGCGGATGAGTTATTTTATTTATTTATTGTTGCAGTTATATTATCTTGTTTGCATAGAATTGTTTTATTACTTTATTATATACACGTATTGTCGCATGTTAAGTTATAATTGCCCCGCCTTAGGCTCGTCACTACTTCGTCGAGGTTAGGCTAGGTACTTACTCAGTACACGGGGTCGGTTGTACTGATCTTACACTCTGCACTATTTTGTGCAGATCCAGGTACCGACCAACAATAGAGATTTTTAGTAGCCACTATTCATTATCCGGAGACACGAGGTATATCTGCCGACGTTCGCAGATCCCGAGAGTCTTCTCTTAGTTCGTAGAGACTGTTTTATAATTTCCTAAAATAATTAATTATTTCTTTCAGCTCATTGATTGTAGTATTCTTTAGTAGTTCGTGAACAGTGACACCAGACCCTCGGGTAGTCTTAGAGTTATTTATATAATTAGTTCGTGGCTCGGTCTATTTATTTGCTTATTATTTTATATTTGGAGTTCTTATTTGTAAACCATTAGATTAAGTTTACTTTAAATTTATTTTATTATGTTTAAATGGATAATCAAAGGAAAATAGCTAATCGAACTTTAACATTGGCTTGCCTAGCAAGGGTGGTGTTAGGCGCCATCACGATCCCTAAGGTTGGGAATTTTGGGCGGTGACAAGTTGGTATCAGAGCACTATGTTGCTTAGGTCTCACAATTCACGAACAAACTTGGTAGAGTCTGAAGGAACGGTACAGAGACGTCTGTACTTATCTCTCAGAGGCTATGAAGTTAGGAACAATTTCACTTCTATTCTACTCTATCGTGCGAATTTATTCTACCATTGATGATTGAACTTGCCTATTCTCGTCCTCTCACAAATATCGACAACACGCAAAGCGTCTACAACCGGACAGGAGATGAATTCCCAATGACAACTACGATTAGGGTAAGAGACAGAAGCAGAGCTCTGTCTAGGCAAAAGAGTTATGCCGATCATAAGGTTCGTGATGTATCATTCATGGTTAGAGAGAGGGTATTGCTTCGTGTGTCGCCCATGAAGGGTGTTATGAGGTTTGGAAAGAAGGGTAAGTTGAGCCCCTAGGTATGTCGGGCCGTTTGAGATTCTTGATAAAGTGGGGGAGGTAGCTTATAGACTTGCGTTGCCTCCAGGGTTATCCTCAGTTCATCTGGTATTCCACTTGTTTATGCTCCGGAAATATCATGGTGACCCGTTCCACGTGTTACATTTTAGCTCTGTCCAGTTGGACAAAGACTTGACTTATGAGGAGGAGCCGGTAGCCGTTCTAGACCGACAGGTTCGTCAGTTGAGGTCTAAGAGTTTTCCTTCAGTTCGAGTGTAATGGAAAGGTCAGCCCGTTGAGGCAGCGACTTGGGAGTCCGAGTCGGACATGCAGAGTAGATATCCACATTTTTTTGCCAATTCAGGTAATTTTCTATGTCCGTTTGAGGACGAACGTTTGTTTTAGGAGTGGAGATTGTGATGACCCAAGGGGTCATTTTATGAATTAAGACTCCGTTCTATCATTATTGGCCATAAAAAGACTAATTTTAATTATCTCGATTTGTGTGTGCAGTCCGCGCGTGAAACCGGAAAGCTTTTATGTGAAAATATAAGAAATAATAATTTTAGAATTAAAATTTGGTTTTAGTTGACTTGAGTCAACAGTTTTAGTAAACGGACCCGGATCTGTGTTCCGACGATCCCGGGAGGTCTGAAGTAAAATATGGGACTTGGGGTATGCCCGAAAATTGACTTCCGAGGTCCCAAGCCTTAGAAATCAATTTTTGAAAGAAATTATTTTGCTGAATTATTAATGAAATAAAGTAAAGAATTACTTTCTGAAACCATTGGTATCGAGCTCGTATTTTGGTTCCGGAGCCCGATACTAACTGTGAAGTTTGGTGAGAATCAGAGTTTATTTGACGTGATTCGGAAGTCCGGTTGAGAAATAGTGAAATTGAAGTGTTCTAAAGAAAAATGATGAGTTTTGAAGTTTAATTCATAGTTTTACATGTTATTTTCATGATTTCGCACGAGCAAGTCCGTATGATATTTTTAGACTTGCGTGCATTTTCGATTTAGAGCCCCGAGGGCTCGGGTGAGTTTCGAATAGGTTTGGGTTGTGTTGCGCTCATTCTTTCTTATGCTTCGACGTCGTTTCTTCAAGCATGAATAATATCATATTGAATAAACGAGCTCTGATTTCTGTTTTGAATGAAATATTAGATCGTATCATAATTACGGACCCGTAGCAAAAAGAATCGTTGAATTTGGATATCGTATGAGGATTTTATGGTCATTTTAATAAGGCTGCCAGATTTTTCAGATTAATTACGAAATTGCCACGAGCAGCGTATTTAAAAATCTGCACTATTTGCAAATATTAAAACCAACATATCTCATTCATTATAAGGTCAAATTGAGTGATTCAAAAGCCTAAATCGACCAGAATTTCACAAGAAATCCATTGGAGATATAAAAATCGAGTTTCAGGACTGTTTAGTATGAGAAACGAGGCAGAATAGCTGGCAGGAAAATATATAAAACTAGGGTTTGTTCATTCGGTCATATTTTGAGTTGGGGAGGATTTGAGAGATTTTCACCAAAGGGATTGGAGTAAGTGTTCTCTACTCGTTTTTTGGTTATATTTCAATTATCCAATGTTTTTAATCACTTTTAAATCAAAAACTAAGAATTTTCATGGTAAAAATTGAGGGTTTGGGTAGAATTAGGGAATTTTGAAAAAATTAAATTTTTACCTCGAACTGAGGTAGGATTTCGGAACTAATTGTATATTCGGGCTCGTGGGTGAATGGGTAAACGTAAATTGGTCCGAACCCAGAGTTTGGACCAAGCGGGCCCGGGATCGGGTTTTAACTTTTTTTGAGAAAACTTAGAAAAAATTATAATTTCCAGTAAAGTTAGTTGCTTTAGCATTAATTAATGATTTTAAGTTAATTATGGTTAGATTCAGTGTAATGGAGGTGAATTCAAGAGGCAAAGCTATAATTGAACAGTGAGTGACCTGCAAAGTTGAGATAAATGCTTCGTTTAACCTTGACTTGAGGGAATAAGAATCCACAACCTTATTGTTATGTGAAATTGCTTGTGTGTAGTGTATATGTGAGGTGACGAGTACCTAAGCACTACCAAATTGTTGTTTACCATGATCCCTTTTCCGTTTTCCATTTATTTGCTTTCCGACTTGACTATTTTATGATTGTTGAGGTTTATATGGTCAAGTGATGATCTTTGCTGTAATAAATCTAAAACCTGAATAAGAGTCACATGTACTTTTGTCTTGATGTTATATAGATCAAGATTGCATTTGGATTATCATTTTTATGTTTTTCTTTTGAAGATTTAGTGAAGTCTTAAATCTTAGACCAATAAAAAAAAAGTATTGATAATATTGTAGAGTAGGACCCCAGACTTTAAAAATGTAAAACGGTAGGATAAGATAAACTATTTGTAGCTCATTAAATTTAGGTCATGAATGAATAGATGAAAATATTCATTTATAGGCGACTTTTAGAAATATGTTCAAGTATGTAATTGAATTATTCCGCATATGCTACTTGACTATTTGTTTTCATTAGACTATTGCAAAGTATTGTTGCACGCGTGTTAAAAGTGTTGGTTGTTCCCTTGATTTTGTTATGGTACATAAATGTTGAGTTGGATGACACTATTACGACATTTACATATATTCTAGTTGGTTTCATTATGAAATAATATTGGATACAACTTGTGAGCTATTGTGTTCTGTTTACAATTGTTGAGATAAACGTGTTGTGAAAGGCTTGGCCCGAATTGTGAAAGTTTTTGATAAATAAATTAATTTATAGTGATAAGGGTGGACAATATGATAGTGATAAGGGTGGACAATATGATAGTAATAGTGATAAGAGTGGACATGAGAAATAAATGATAGTGATAAGGGTGGACAGAGAAAATAAATGATAGTGATAAGGGTGGACAAGAAAAATAAATGATAGTGATAAGGGTGGACAGGGAAAATAAATGATAGTGATAAGGGTGGACAAGGGAAATAAATGATAGTGATAAGGGTGGACAAGGAAAATAAATGATAGTGATAAGGGTGGACAGGGGAAATAAATAATAGTGATAAGGGTGGACATGAGAAATAAATGATAATGATAAGGGTGAACATGTGGGATTGGGTTGCACGCCGCAACAAGACAGTGATGAGGGATAATATTTATGTTTTACTGATTTTAATTACAAAGATTTGGAAACTTTACTGTTTTACTCTATTGTTTTCCCATATCTTGCATATTTGGTTATTTTAAATTAAAGTTTGAAAACTTGGAAAGTTTTGTGAAACGGCCCTACGCGCAGGCAACAACAACACCGGAAATTTTAGCGACAGCCGAGGCCTTGAATAGGCGACTGAGTTATTTTATTTATTTATTGTTGCAGTTATATTTTTTTATTTGCATAGAATTGTTTTATTACTTTATTATATACACGTATTGTCGCAGGTTAAGTTATAATTGCCCTGCCTTAGCCTCGTCACTAGTTCGTCGAGGTTAGGCTCGACACTTACTCAGTACATGGGGTCGGTTGTACTGATACTACACTCTGCACTCTTTTATGCAGATCCAGGTACCGGCCATCAGTAGAGATTTTTAGTAGCTGCTATTCATTATCCAGAGACACGAGATATATCTGCCGACATTCGCAGATCCCGAGAGTCTTTCTCTTAGTTCGTAGAGACTGTTTTATAATTTTCCTAAAACAATTATATTATTTCTTTCAGCCCATTGATTGTAGTATTCTTTAGTTGTTCGTGAATTATGACACCAGATCCCGGGATAGTCTTAGAGTTATTTATATGATTAGTTCGTGGCTCGGTCTATTTATTTGCTTATTATTTTATATTTGAAGTTACTCTTTGGAAACCATTAGATTAAGTTTACTTTAAATTTATTTTATTATGTTTAAATGGATAATCAAAGGAAAATAGCTAATCAAACTCTAATATTGACTTGCCTAGCAAGTGTGGTGTTAGGCGCCATCACAATCCCTAAAGTTGAAAATTTTGGATCGTGACAAGACATGTCAGTTCTAAATTTTGAACGCAGAAGCATACAACATGGGCAATCAACCGCTGCATAGATGGATGCCACAAAAAATTGCTTTCCTTGAAAGAAGATGGAATAGTATAGCTACTTGCAATTGAGTTCTGGATAAGATGAGCAGTCCAGAACTATTAGCTTCTAGGCTTTATCTTCAAATATAAATGCATATATATACCATTCAAATTATTTCACAAATTAATTTTTTCATGGTTTCTCGTGAAAACTAATATTCTTAGTTAATTTCTTTCAACTTATGCTTCAAGTGGTGTACCATGACCATCCCATCACTTTTCCTTGAGAAAAAGGAAAAAATGCTCAACTCAATTGACACATAACTCAATCACATTTGCAAATAACATGTTTGCTTGCAGCTTAAAAAGGATCTAGCTGATTATGTTAAAGTATCAATTCATTTGACGTATAAACCATTGGCATTTGCAGATAGCATGTTTGTTTATAGTTTAAATGATTATAGAGCATAAACAAAGCAGTTAAATACAGAGAAAAAGAATGATAGTTTGACATACTTTATATATATCCTCAAAATAGTTTGAACCAGCAAAAGACAACCTTCATGAGGAATTAAAATATACAATCCACCCTCTAATAATGAACCTTTTGGTAGATATTTTAATTTATAGAGTTCTCTAACATACTGACCTTATATTACCTTTTAAGAATTTCATTTCTAGTATAATGATAAACACTTTGAATATTAGTGGCCTTAATTTTCCTTTTCATTTCCTCAAAAGAGAAATAGATAGAGAAATATCAAAGGTAAATTAGTGCACCCAACAAGTTTGAAGAAATTAATGATAAAGTGAGAACATGCTTCAAAAAGAAAAAAAGCAAATATACAATTTGGTGCACAAACATCAACATATTAAAAATATCAAAAAAGAAATTATTAAAACAAACTCCAGTTTTCATCCCAAAAATATCTCAAAAATAAAGTAAAAAAGGAAGCTTTTTGCACCCAATCAAACATAATGCACCGAGAAAATGTATTGCAAGAACATATAGTAGTTTGACATATAGCAGGATTGGTGGATCGAATGAAATCAAGAATTCTAGATGGGAGGTACATCTAATTGGGTTATATGTGTCAATACTTTATGCATATCACAAAGCATCAAAATGCAGAATATGTATTTTACTGAGTCTAGAAGAAATGAAGATGAGAAATAATCACAAAATTCATGTAATAGATAAACCTGCTTCAAGTTACCACTAATCTCTATCGTGCAACTTTGAATTTCATAAAAATACTCTTAAAGGAAACAAACACAACTACAACATTTAAGCAAAAGACCAAAATAACAAAATTTTAAAATGAAAAAGTGACAGTATCAGTTAGAACATCAACCTTACCCTTTGTTAGGCTTCTATATTGTGCAGCCAGCGCTTAGAGCCATCAGACGTGACTATTCTATTACAGAGATACAAGTTATCCTTTAACATGTAAAAGTGCTAAAGTCAAAATGGCTACTTAAATAGTAAAGAAACTGCATAATACATATGTTGAGGATTTATACATGGGAACTTCTCTATTGTTTGTTTTTTTTAGTTCAGATTGAACCAGGAATTAGGATACTCCAACGAATCATACCATTTCCGCTAATTATGCTCATTTATATAGAGCGTTATTGCGACAGTGCAATAATAGCATTGTCATAGAAAGGTCATCTTTTAATTCAGCTCTATTCGCTCATTGTTGCATTAAAAGGGATTTTTTTGTCCGACGACATCAGTCTATATAATTTGTAGCGCCTAGCCCTTCTGTTAGCAGTTTTTTTTCAATTTGATTATTTTTATGATTGCAAGAGAGAATTAGTAAATAGAAAGGGGATCAACAAAAATTGACAGGTGATGAAAATGGAGAATTAATTTTTCCATCGTACTATCATCAGTGTGTGATGAGAATGCAAATTGCAAGTATAAGAACAATTCCAATGAATGGAAGTAGAAATAAGTGAGAGATGCAGGAGTGGTTGTGTGATGACCCGATAGGTCATCTTATATTTAGAACCTAATTCTGTTTTTCAAGGTTTCAAATACCTTATTTTAGCCTTTCTCAATTTGCGTGTGCAGTCTGGGTGTTCTTCCGAAAGGCTTATATATTAAAACTGATAAATATAAGAATTTTGTCTTAAAAATTTATTTAAGTTTACTTCGGTCAACGTTTTGAGCAAACGGACCTAGATCCGTATCGTAATTTTGGACCTGGGCTTATGCCCGGAATCGAATTCGAAGGTCCTTAGCTCGAGTTATTGAGTTTTTTTGAAAATTGAAAGTTTTATGGTTTTTAAGAATCGACTGGCGTTTGGATTTATTGATACCAGGTTTGTATTTTGGTTCCAGAGCCCGGTACAAGTCCACTATATTATCTATGACTTGTCTGTCGAATTTGGTGAGAAACATAGTTGATTTGACGTGATTCAGATGTTCGGTTGTAAAAGTAGAAGTTTTAAAGCTTTCTTGAAAATTTCCTTGATTTGGTGTCTGATTCGTAGTTCAGCGTTATTTTTGTATTTTGATTGCGCGAGCGAGTACATATCATGTTTTAGGTTTTGTGTGCATGTTTGGTTTGGATCCCCGAGGGCTTGGGTGAGTTTCGGATAGGCTACGGAATGGTTTGACTTAGAAAATCATAGCTGGTGCATCAGATCCGCAGATTTCGCATTTGCGAAGAGAACATTGCATTTGCGAGCAGTGGGCTGGGGGGTGGATGATATTGTGATATGGTGGGATCAGATTGCGCGTCGCAACACTTTTATATATATTTATTGTTGTTTATGTTATTATGCGGAAATAAGGGAGGAATATGAGATGTACAGTGGGATCGGGTTGCGCGCCGCAACAACCTATGTGTTTATGTTTCCTTGAGTTGTGTTAGCTTTACGTTATTCCCTTTTGCACATAAGTATTGGTAAATTCTTAACGTTGTTGGCTTATTACCTGAAGTTGTATTTATTTCTTGCAATTTACTGCTTTATTCTATTCTTCATTTCCTAATCTGCTTTTATTATATATATATTGTGTACATGCTATAATGTGAATGACCCGCCTTAGCCTCGTCACTACATCATCAAGGTTAGGCTTGGTACTTACAGGGTTCATGGGGTCGGTTGTACTCATGCTACACTCTGCACTTCTTGTGCAGATTTCGGCATTGGTCCCAGCTGATCGAGAGGCGTAGCAGCTCAGATTGGTTCATCTGAGACTCAAGGTAGATCTGTTGGCATTCGCAGACCTTGAAGTCCCCGTCTATCTTTTCTATTTTTACTATTTTCTTTTGTTCAAACAACTGTATTTCTTTCAGACTTTTACTTGTAGTAAATCCTAGAAGTTTGTGAACTGTGACTCCAAATGCGGGTTGTAGTGAATATTAAAGCTTTTATACTATTCCGCTCTCGCTATAATTCGTTTTAGTTTATTTGCTATTATTTACTGAATCGAATAAGGATTGGCTTAATAAGTATCTAATGTTGGCTTGCCTAGCAAGTGAAATGTTAAGTGCCACCACGGTCCCGAAGGTGGGAATTCCGGGTTGTGGATGAATCTGTCTTCCACTGAACGAACAATACAAGTAATAGTTGAGAAAAGTTTTGAATGTTGAATCTGATTCAGGATCACATGTCCAAGAGATCATCTCCAAAAGACAGTATGATTTTGTTGATAGGTGTCGAGCCCCTTTTTCTCGCATAATCGGGTTTCAACGTGTGACAACTCTTTTAAGGAAGTGTTAAAAGAGAGATTCGCCACCTAATAGGTTCAAGGTGCGTTAGGGCACCTATATGCATATGACTCGGGTTTACTAGTTTGCGTCAGCAAAGATCGGGTAAGGGCTCAAATTACCTCGAAGAGAAGGTGTTAGGCTTTTTTCGAGGTCCACAACTGTGGGTCCCGACCGAAATCGAATAATATGAATTAGTCAAATAAACAGAGGGACAATAAGAAGTTTGGGCAGCTATTATCAAATGACTTTGAAAAAATACAAACACTCGATTTAAAGACAAAATGGGGGGGGGGGGGAGGGGTCCTAAGTTTTTTTACCTAAAGGATCACCCCGTGCAACATAAATAATACTTTGTAACTCCTCGAGATGGGGTGTTACTCGTATTATTCAGCGAGCATAAACTATTTTCTCCTGCTACCCGATTACGATTTTTAAGTTTGTTACCTAGAACGCACTAATTGATTCTAAATCGTGCCTTATGTGTGCACTACCCGTCCCATGCCTATGGCCCATGAGGCTTTGGACCTACTATTTGGATGGTTCTAGACTTTACTTAGGTTGCTCAAAATGATAAATCTTAGCGACATTCAAAACATGTAGGACTACACATAAGGGAAATAAATGGCTCAAGTTAGCCGCCACATGTAGACAACAAATGTACGCAAACATGTTTTACATATTAGGCAAGTGACAATTTCAGAATTAATAGGAAATAGAGTCTTGAATCCTATAGTCATCGCTTCTAGGTGATTCTGAATTTAAAATGTACAGGCTGTGTTGCTTTCTTAGAACAATGAATTGCAGATTGCAGGTATTACAAGTCCTATAGGCATGCTTTCTAAATTGTTTGCGCAGTGAGACAGTTGGTAGTTCAAAAATTTCCAGCGTTTCATTTTATCAGCATACTTTTTAGGAAAGCAACAGGGTCCTATAGGCCGAATTTCTAAGAATTGTCAATTGAAACTAGTTATTATCTTCTCATTCCTATAGGCATGCTTTCTAGGCGAGAAATTTAATAGGAATAAAAGTAATAGTAGCTAATTTAATTAAATTCCTATAGGCATGATATCTACGTGAATATTAAAAAGAGCAGGTATTTGTTACTCAATGTAATCCTATAGGCATGATATCTAACATGAAGTAATTTGAACAAATAATTACCGTGTTGCAGCATTATAGGCAGATAATAACATGCGGGACATGAAAATGTGAGCATGTGTGATTATTTACGTCCTATTGACATGTTATCTAACACACATATAAATAGAGCATGTTGAACAAATTGAAAACTCAGATCCTATAGGCAGGATTTCTACCCTTTCATGCAAATATTAGAATATACCCATTTTCCCAATTTACTAGTACCCCAATCGTTATTACAGAATTATTGCATGCCCAATACTGAATAAAATTACAAAGCGATAAAATAACTATAGTGGGCCTATGATAGGCCCAAAGTGTACCCAACCCAACCAGGCCTTCAATTTTGTTTCCACACATATTTCACATAGTCCAGAAACCACAAGAGAACTTGGATCATACCCAACAACCATAGTTGATCAAAGGATCCAGGAAAACAATTATTTACACAAGCTAATTGGCTTATTCAGTAGGTATAGAGAGGGCAAAATTGAGAAGTTGAGAAGAAAGTGGCCAAGAACCTTAGACCCTAGTGTGTCAGAGTTTACAAGGGCCTCAAAGTGGACCCCGAGCAGTGCTTACACTAGGGAGGTTAGTAGAGAAGCTTTAGAGGGGCCTTGGTTTTCAGCCGACCAAGAATTATAGGTTCAGCTGGCCATGGCTTTCAGCCGGTGGCCATGGCTTTCAGCCGGCGGCCATGGCTTTCAGCCGGCCAAGAGCCAAAGCAGAACAAAAGAGTAAACAAACACAGAGTGAAAAGCTTTAGTTTTTTAGTGAAAATTTAGCGATTGAAGTCTGTATAAGAGTGAATGGGGGAAGGGTTTATATGGTAATAAAAATTAAATAGTAAACAAATAAATAGAGTGATTTAAGCAATAAACAAGGAAAATAAATATACAAATCGGTCTAACAATCAATTTAAGATATTTGTAAACCCTAGTTTTTAGGAAATTAAAAATCAACAGAATATAAACGAATAATCGAACTCATAGTAGCATAGGAGGAATACAGACAGAATAATACTCAAAATCAGGGTTTTGAACCAATTTTGGTTCGATTTTGGAAGAGATCTGCTTGCCATGTTTAGGCAATCACTTAGGGAATACCATAAGAGAACAACCAGTACCAAAAGGGGGTCGGATATGGCAAGAAATAGCCATTGAATCCCATATTTGGTGGGATTAGGAGAAGATTTAGGGAGGGCGCGATTTTATTGTTCTTTAGAGAGGGAGGAGAGGTTGAGAGAATGTAAGGGCGGTGGGTTAGGGGGATAATGGGTTAGGGTTTCTGGGAGGGTAATTAAAATGGAGAGAATAAACAAGGGCCGTTGATCTTGAGAGATCAACGACCAGGATTTAAAAATGAGTGGGGCGGGTCAAGTGTAATGGGTACCGACCGAGTTTTGGGTTAAGAGGTTATTGGTTTGGGTTGGGGTTATTTGGATAAGGTATTGGGGTTTTTGGGCCATTTATTTGGTCGGAAATTATTTAGAAATTGGGGCTAGCTTTTAAATACCCAATATTTATCAAAAAATAATTTATAAAAGTAATTAATAGATAAAAAAATATTATTTGTGCACTAAAATAATTAAAAATAATAAATTAACATTATAAAAAATATAAAAATTTATTTTGGCATAAATAATGTAATTATACATGAATATAGGCTATTATTGCAAAAAAATGCAATTAGCCTAAAAATATAAATGTAATTATGAAAAATGAAGTAAAATATTATAAAACTTACATGTTGGTGTAAATAATAAGTTTGGATGATTAAATCATCATAAAACTAATTTGAAAGATTATTATTGGATATTTATATAATAAAAAGTATAAAAAGAAATTAGTTTAGGGTTTCTAAAAATCATGGAAAATTATGAAAAATGCTTGTATAGGTTTATAAACTAAATGATGATGCAAATATACTATTTAGAAAGTATATATATCAGTTAAAAACATGAGGGAAAAATTGGGTATCAACAACTGCCCCTCTTTACCCGGGAATGATGAAAGAGTTGACGGACAAAGAAATGATGATCGATTTTGACCGAATGGGATGGTTTGAAAAATAGAGGATGAACTCTGGTTTCGGAGTTGCCTACATTGTCGCGCACCCTTTTTTTCTCTTCTTCGCGGAATATCAGGTTTATGACATTGGTTGGGACAACTCTTTCCTTTTGGGAAAAGGGGTTTGCATATTTTGAAGAGTCGCCACCTAACGATTTTAAGGTGCGTTAGGGCACCTAATGGGTTAAATTACAACTACATTGCTAACCAAAGGTTTGGGTAAGGGCTTGAAATTATCCTAAGGGGAAGGCATTAGGCACCCCTCAGGATCCACAAGTGTGGTTCCCGGCCAAATGGTTTCGTGAATTTGTACAACTAACAAATAACAAGTAAAGGCTCAAATAAGAGGGGATTTAAGTCTTAAGCATATAGGTGTTTAGAAAACAGTAGGGATGATTACGAAATAGCGTATACAGGTGTCCTAGGTTTATAATAATATGGATCATATCAATGCAATACCAGGTAATCACTCCTCGAAGAGGGGCTACACGTGGTATCAGCGCACCGGTCATTATATCCATATTCTACCCTTCCTACCCGTGAAGGTAATTAAAGCGTATGTTTGGTCACAGACTTTATTGCGTGCTATTACCCGTCCCATCCTATCAATCCTGGAGGAGGCTAGGACTACTATCCTAGAAGGAGGTACTAAGTTGACCCCTAGGTTTAAAGGACAAGATTCTAAGCAACAAACAACGACAATTAAGACTTCAGATAAGGGAAAACAAATAAGAGCAGATACAAGGCCCAAGTATTCCTCCATAAATTATGCACATGATTAGCACGACTCAAACACAAGTAAGGCCTTACTAAATTCAGAACCTAAAGCATGATATCTAGGTGAGAACGCAATAGTGAGGCAACTTTATTACTGATTAATAGGATGAATTTTATCAGTTTCTTACTGATTATAACCATTAATAGTCAAGCAGCAAGTATAAAGGAGTGTGTTTCCAGTTTTAATAGATTTAACACCTAAAGCTTGCTTAAGCGTATGACAACACTCAGTAATTATCCAGATTATTAAAGAAACCATTACAAGTTAGTTTGCTAAACATGCTGTACTTAGGTGTTGCAAAATACAGAACTATTACCAGTTGTTTGGAAACATGGTGAAATTATTTTTCAAAGCCTTTTTCATGCAATCACTAGTTAAACTAGGTGTTGAATGAGGTCCTAAGACATAATATCTAATATGCACACACAAGGATGCAAAATGCAGAATTCCTAGGCAGGATTTCTAAATGCATAAAGTCACAGTATTTGAACATGCTATGTAACAAGTATAAGGATGACTTGTTTATTAGCGCATTATTATTATTATCCTAAGCATGATTCCTAGGTGTAACACAACATTACAGCGATATTAGAACTGGTTTACATGAATAACGAGTTTATATTAACGATTAATCCTAGGGCATGATTTCTATATGATAAATGATAAGGCCATAACAGGATGCTGAAGCAGTAAACGTGGGCCTAAGAAACAAGATGTCTAATGCATGATATGCGCACATACAATCAACCCTAAACATGAATTTCTAGTGCACACGTAAGAAATGTAAACCTAGAGGCATGGTATCTACCCTTTAACATGGATAATCTATATAACTACCCTTCCCTTTCCACTATCCATTCCCAAAATTTGTTTACAAATTATTACTGGCCAGGGAATTATGAATTACACAACCAAAGGAAAAATAAGAAGTTACTTCTATAGGGAGACTTCAATTAGGCCAAGATCTTCCAAAACCTCAATGCCTTTGGTGTTGCATAGCGTTTCATAGTCCGGGTGTGTCAGAGTTCCCTAAGGACCTCAAGGGCTCCCGGGCAGTGCTCACACCCAGACATAGCCAAAGAGTTAAACATGTGCAGTGTGGGAAGTGCCTGCCTTGTGTGTTAGAGTTCAGAGGGTACTCAAAGGGTCCCCAAAGCAGTGCTCACACGAAGGGGGCTGAACTTAGACTTCTAAGAGCATATGTGAGAGTGCTTTTTATTTTTTAAAAGGGTTTAAGTAAGGAACAATTTTGAGAAAGGGTAAGTAAGAAAACAGTTTTGAAGAAGGAAATGAAAGCTTAACATCATACAAAGGACCAGGGATAGTCCAACAATCACAAACAGGGGTAAGGGATTTGAGGGACAAATATAGAGCATGTAAGGGCAGACATGCAGCAGGCACATACACACATAAACATACAATCCGAAACTCCTAAGGGTCTAGAGGATCAGGGGGTACAATAAAGTGCAAGGTTAGATTAACAACTAAGGCCATGGTTAAACTAATGTACCAGTCATAGGCATGTAAGAAATAGGTGCTAAGTGTACAGAAACATGGTGGTCATAAACAAATAAAGCCTAATTTAAACATGCAGAGGGGAGTTCAGGATCCTAGATACATGCTAAAGAATAAGTAAGCAAATTTAAAGCATATTGAATTACAACAGTAGTAGAAACATGTTGGTTTAAGGACTGAAATCTAAATTAGAAAATACCAGTGAAGTGAACAAAGCAGTAGAAAGTAGGAGATGCACAATAGTTAGCCTTGGCTTACAACCCTAACTTAGAATAGTAGTAGTTAGCACATAAGAGAGAGCAGAGAGTCTTTTAAATTGTGTGAGAGAGATTTTTGAACAGATCAATTAGTGTCTGTGTGTTCGTAAGAGACTAGAGTATTTATAGTTTTGAAAACGAGTAGTGAAATAAGGTAAGGAGTAATAGTTTAAAATAATTATACAAATAATGTTCAATCAGAATCAATCAAAGACTTGGACTCCCTTTCATTAGGGAGTCATAATTCAAACAACACAGTTATAGTTAAATAAGGAAAAGAATCAACTATAAAATTGACCTTTACCATAAAAAGAGTAGTAAGGTATATAGCAAGCAATTAAGTCTAGGTACATAACACACAATTAGGGAGAGTATATGTCAGACAATCAACAACCTATTCGTGCACATAAATAGGGTATAGTACAATTTAGTTCTGAAAATTAGTCACAAGAATCACGGAAGGGATTGAAAATCACAGGGACTCAATGCTAACTAAGGAAAGTATCACCAGACAAGGAAACAATTCGAAAATCAGTACAGAGTTACAAGGAAAATACACAAAGTCACATATTCAGGGAAGATATCACATGCCTAAGGAGTTTACACAAAAATCAGTACAAATTATTGTGTGAACAATCAATAAGGCAAACAGTCAGAACTATTAATCGTTAAACAACATGTATTGAACAGAATCAGAGAAACCCTAAACAAGTATTTGGAGAAAGAATAGAAAATCAAAATCCTAACAATAAAATAACGGCAAGAAACTCAGAGAGAATCCAGAAGAACATATGGATAAATAATATGGACATAAACCCTAAAAATTAGGGTTTCATTAGAATACTTAAGAGTAAAAGAGGAGATTTAAGCAGAACGTTTAAAAAGCATTACTGGAAATCAATATTAATACTAAAATCAGAAGATCGAACGTTTAAAAAGGGGTCAAGAAACCCTAGTTTTGGAAAAAATGAAGGATCGTTCGAAAAAATAGGAGAATCTTTAAAGAAAACTCAAGAAAACATCATAATACGCATAGATCTATTACAGATCTAAAAGAATCGGAAGTTTAGAAGTTAGGGTTTCAAAGAGAGAACCCAGAGAGAGAGAGAGAGAGAGAGAGAGTTGGTATAGAAAACACATGATCTAGCTGGAAAGTAGGAAAATCTTACTGGAATCGAGCCATGAAGGCCTGAGACAGGACAAAGGTGTGAGGGAATGGACCCTGGTCTCTTGAAGACCTTAGAGACAGCAACACTGGTGAGAAGGAGCCATGAGAGGCCTGAGGATTCCATGGCTTCCGGCTAAGAGGCGATCGGAGAAGACGAGCAGACCTCATCGGAGGTGGAGAGACCAGGGGTCTCTAGAGAGAACTAGAGAGATAGAGAGAGTGTGAGGGGGGGGGGGAATGAGAGACGAGGGGGAGGTCGTTAGGGTTTAATTATGGAAGGTGAAATCTGGGCCGTTGATCTAATTTGATCAACAACTCAGATTGATCCGGGGCTGGGCCGGGTAGGAATTAAGTATACTGGGCCTGGTATTTGGGATGATTTAATTAGGTTGGGGTCTGGTTGGATTTAGGCTAGAATTTAAATAGAGAGTGGCTAACTATTAAATACCCAATTAAAGTTA
>MDKI01051003.1:0-11841 GCA_005239505.1 Nicotiana paniculata
CCCCCCCCCCCCCCCTTTTCTTGTGTGCTGATGAGTGTTTTTTATAGGGTGTATTAGTGTAAGGATTTGGGCTATCGAGGGTTTGGGCTTAAGGGGGTTAAAAATTGGGCCAAAACTTTATAAAATTGGTCTATGAAAAATGCTGAAAATTTAATTTAACTTCTTAAATAATTATAAGAAACTATAAAATAACTCTTAATTGATTTTAATAAATTATTATATTTAAAATAAAACTAAAAATTAAAGTTGAAACTATTTTTGATATTTTCAAATTTATACTAAAATAAAATAGGTTCAAAGTAATATATCCTTCTAAAAATACCTAATACGTGAATTAAATAGAGAAATATGGAACTATTGTTTTGTAATTTTTAATTTTTGTGATAAAATAAAGTAAAAGAGTTAAAACTAGTTAAAATAACGATATTAGGCCTAAACTAAATATTAAAACGCTAAAATGTATAAATCTTGGGGAGGGTAAAAAATGACATGTCTACAGCTGCCCCTCTTTGACTGGAAACCCGAAGAGTTTTCTGACAAAGGACGACGAGACAGGTTTTTTGACCCAACCCTTATTTAGAGAGACCAAAAACTAAAATAAAGGAGAATGTGACCGAGCTCTGGTATCTGAGCTGCCTACATATCCTTGGCTATAAAGGAATCAGGCCACGTGTAGTTCATAGGTAGGAAGAGTGGCGGTGGCGGAGGAGGATACCGAGGTGGAGTGTCGAGTGAGGTGCCGTTCCGTCGAGGTTCCATTCCGAGGTCCTGTTATTACATCAAAATCAAAAATAAAAATAAAAAACTAACTAAGCCTATAAGCTATGAGTCACAATATTCCTATCTATAAGTCTTCTGAAGCTTGATCTTGAGTGTTGAATGATTCTTCATGCAGACTTTTTAGGTTTGAACCTTGATATTTGCTAGCTGCAGGTGATGATTTATTCTTCCACGGCTTCTCCGGAGCACGACGGGACATGAAAAACTCATGACTCAGTCATGTCTTGAGCAATCCATATCTTGTCTCCGCTTATGCATTTTGGATACTTCTTCCTTTTTTTTGTTTTTTTTCTTTTATTCTGGATTAAGACTACTTCTGTTGGTCATCTATTGTCGACTCGCATCCTTGCCGCGAGCTTCCTCTACTTCTAACCTGAATTGAATTCTGAAATGACTTTCCTTGTTTTCCAGGTGAGTGCCTGACTGCCGAGACTTGGACTGCATTCCCTTGTTCTCCAGGTGGGCGCCTGATTACCAAAACTTGAATTGTATTCCCTTGTTCTCCAAGTGGGCGCCTGGTTTCCAAAACTCGAATTGTATTCCCTTGTTCTCTAGGTGGGCGTCTGATTTCCATAAACTTGAACTGTATTACCTTTTTCTCCAGGTGGGTGCCTGATTGCCAAAACTTTAACTGGTATTCCCTTGTCTCCAGGTGGGCGCCTGATTTCCAAAACTTGAAATTGTATTCCCTTGTTCTCCAGGTGGGTGCCTGATTGCCAAAACTTTAACTGGTATTCCCTTGTTCTCCAGGTGGGCGCCTGATTTCCAAAACTTGAAATTGTATTCCCTTGTTCTCCAGGTGGGTGCCTGATTGCCAAAACTTTAACTGGTATTCCCTTGTTCTCCAGGTGGGCGCTTGATTTCCAAAACTTGAAACTGCATTCCCTTGTTCTCCAGGTGGGTGCCTGATTTTCAAAACTTTAACTGGTATTCCCTTGTTCTCCAGGTGGGCGCCTGATTTCCACAACTTGAACTGTATTCCCTTGTTCTCCAGGTGGGCGTCTGATTTCCACAATTTGAACTGTATTCCCTTTGTTCTCCAGGTGGACGCCTGATTTCCACAACTTGAACTGTTTTCCCTTTGTTCTCCAGGTGGACGCCTGATTTCCACAACTCGAAACTGTATTCCCTTTGTTCTCCAGACGGGCGCCTGATTTTCGAAACTTGAAACTGTATTCCCTTTGTTCTCCAGGCAGGCGCCTGATTTCCGAAACTTGAAACTGTATTGAATTCACCCTGTTCTCCAGGTGGGTGTCCGTGATTACAACAAAACAGACAAAACAAAGAAAATTTGCTGCCCCAGTTTCTACCAGGAACATTTGTGCATGTTAGTTGAATCTCAACATTTTCCAGGTCGGTCCTGAAAACTTAAATCAAAGAGGGTCCTGAAAGTTTAAAACCTAAATCTTTGAAAATTTGAAATTAAAATCCTATTATCCAGGAGGGTCCTGAGAATTTAAAACCTAAATCTTTGAAAATTTGAAATTAAAATCCCATTATCCAGGAGGGTCCTGAGAATTTAAAACCTAAATCTTTGAAAATTTGAAATTAAAATCCCATTATCCAGGAGGATCCTGAGAATTTAAAACCTAATATTTGAAAATTTGAAACTAAAATCCCATTATCCAGGAGGGTCCTGAGAATTTAAAACCTAAATCTTTGAAAATTTGAAATTAAAATCCCATTATCCAGGAGGGTCCTGAGAATTTAAAACCTAAATCTTTGAAAATTTGAAATTAAAATCCCATTATCCAGGAGGGTCCTGAGAATTTAAAACCTAAATCCCATTATCCAGGAGGGTCCTGATAATTTTAAAAGTAAATCCCATTTTCCGGGAGGGTCCTGAAAACTGAAGATGAACTTACCTGAGCCTTGCTCTCTTTCTGGAAGATCTCCGCTAAAAGAAGAAAATTCTTTGCCCCTGAACCATTTATGGACTGCATTCCCTTGTTCTCCAGGTGGGCGCCTGATTACCAAAACTTGAATTGTATTCCCTTGTTCTCTAGGCGGGCGCCTGGTTACCAAAACTCGAATTGTATTCCCTTGTTCTCCAGGTGGGCGCTTGATTTCCATAACTTGAAATTGTATTCCTTTGTTCTCCAGGTGGGCGCCTGATTGCCAAAACTTGAAACTGTATTCCCTTGTTCTCCAGGTGGGCGCCTGATTGCCAAAACTTGAATTGTATTCCCTTGTTCTCCAGGTGGGCGCCTGATTTCCATAAACTTGAACTGTATTCCCTTGTTCTCCAGGTGGGTGCCTGATTGCCAAAACTTTAACTGGTATTTGCTTGTTCTCCAGGAGGGCGCCTGATTTCCACAACTTGAACTGTATTCCCTTGTTCTCCAAGTGGGCGCCTGATTTCCACAACTTGAACTGTATTCCCTTGTTCTCCAGGTGGGCACCTGATTGCCAAGCTTGAGACTATATTCCCTTGTTCTCCAGGTAGGCGCCTGATTTCCACAACTCGAAAATGTATTCCCTTTGTTCTCCAGGTGGGCGCCTGATTTCCAAAACTTGAAATTGTATTCCCTTTGTTCTCCAGGTGGGCGCCTGATTTCCAAAACTTGAAATTGTATTCCCTTTGTTCTCCAGGTGGGCGCCTGATTTCCGAAACTTGAAACGGTATTGAATTCACCCTGTTCTCCAGGTGGGTGTCTGCAATCACAACAAAATAGACAAAATAAAGAAAATTTGCTGCCCCAGCTTGTACCAGGAACATTTGTGAGTGTTAGTTGAATCTCAACATTTTCCAGGTGGTCCTGAAACTTAAATCAAATCCATTTATCTAGGAGGGTCCTGAAAATTAAACCCTAAATCTTTGAAAATTTGAAATTAAAATCCAATTATCCAGGAGGGTCCTGACAATTTAAAACGTAAATCTTTGAAAATTTGAAATTAAAATCCCCAGGAGGGTCCTGAGAATTTAAAACCTAAATCTTTGAAAATTTGAAATTAAAATCCCATTATCCAGGAGGGGCCTGAGAATTTAAAACCTAAATCTTTGAAAATTTGAAATTAAAATCCCATTATCCAGGAGGGTCCTTAGAATTTAAAACCTAAATCCCATTATCCAGGAGGGTCCTGATAATTTTAAAACTAAATCCCATTTTCCGGGAAGGTCCTGAAAACTGAAGATGAACTTACATGAGCCTTGCTCTCTTTCTGGAAGATCTCCGCTAAAAGAAGGAAAATTCTTTGCCCCTGTACAATGTTTTCCTTATGGAGGAACCCTGCAGATCGAACAAATTTCTTGCCCCTGTCTCAAACAAATGAAATCTTGTTAGTTTGAAAACTTGGTGGTTAGCTCGTGGCATTGTTGCTGACGGTGTCCTCTTCTGTCACTATCATGCTTCATTCTCATTAGACTAAAAACTGAGTCTGCCTAACTAAAAACTGACCCTATTCTCCAGGCGGGACCCCTGAACTCAAGAAAAACTAGATATTAAAACTTAAGGAAACTATAACTGACCCTATTCTCTAGGCGGGGCCCCTGAACTTAAGAAAACTAAAGACTAACAACTGGAGAAAACTAAAACTGACCCTATTCTCCAGGCGGGACTCCTGAACTTAAGGAAACTAAATACTAACAACTGGAGGAAACTAAAATTAACCCTATTCTCCAGGCGGGACTCCTGAACTCAAGAAAAACTTAGAGATTAAAAACTTAAGGAAACTACAACTGACCCTATTCTCCAAGCGGGGCCCCTGAACTTAAGAAAACTAAAGACTAACAACTGGAGGAAACTAAAACTGACCCTATTCTCCAGGCGGGACTCCTGAACTCAAGAAAAACTAGAGATTAAAACTTAAGGAAACTACAACTAGCATCTTAAGGAAAATAAAAAACTGGCCCTATTTTTCAGGCGGGACCCCTGAACTTAAGGAAAACTAAAGATTCTTCCCAACTAATGGGATGTCTAGGAGGTATGGTTCTTCTCAACTAGAGAAATTTCTTGAGAGGTGATGATCTTCTCAACCAGGGGTATGCCTGAGAGGTAAATAAAGTATTCTCAAACATCCTTCGTGCTGACGAAATTGGGCATGGCACCTGAAAGGTTCAAGCTTCCAAGCTTTGATTTGGACACTATCTTCGTCCCTGTTTCAAACAAAGAAAACTTGTGAGTTTAGAACATGGTGGTTGGTTTGTGGCCTTGACCTTGAGGGCTATTTCTCCTTCACTTCCTGTGGTATCTTTGGTTTCAACTTGAAAGACCTTGCCTGTTTATTGACTGACCGCTTTTTTATCATCTTTATCACAGAAAATATCTCTTCTCCTTTCAGATCCAATATCCTTTATTTGTTGCATTGCTCATGAACTGGCATCTACCAAACCTTTGTGTCTCACATTAATCCTAAAGCACGTCAATTTCCACCCACTCAGTGTGTATGCTGTTCTTTCTTGACTTAAACCACTGACCTTGGCCTTGAGGTCTGTTGCTCTTTCACTTGCCATGCTAGCTTTAATTTTTTCTTGGAAGACCTTGCTTGTAAATGGTTAACCACTTTCTTTGTCAATCTTATCATAGAAAATACCTTTGATTTGTTCACCTAACACCCTCCATCTGTTGCATTGTTCATGAATTGATATATACCAAACCTTTGTATTTCACATGGATCCCAAAGCATGTTGATTGTTACCGACTCAGTGCGCTTGTTGTTCTTTCTTGACTTATGCCACTTTGATGTGCTAGCCAGATCCCGTTTTGTGCAATTGGAAAGCTGGCGGCAAATTTTGAAGTCATTTCTCACTTGTTTGGACCAAACAGACTCGAGAAGAGGAAGTAAACAAGACAAAAGGAACAGAGTAAAGGACAAAGGGAAAAGATGGTTCCTAACAAGAAAACTACAAGGTAGAAACCTATCAGATGTGGATACCAATTCTAATGACCATGACATGCACCTGAGGTCTATTCTGTTAAGCAAATCTGATGTCCAACTCCTGTTGTACCTCTAATCTGTGAAACTGGGCTTCAATGCTCTGATTATCTAATCTGGTTCACGATCCTTATTCGACTTATAGTGCCCGAAGGGTTTTCACCATCAAGCCTCTCTCATTTTGTTCTTTCTCTCAACTTACAGTCGCCTCAAGGTGCCTGTGAAGGTTTTCACCAATAAGACTCTCATTTTTTGATTTCTCTCAGCTTTCACCGCCCTTGATGCACGTGAGGGTTTTCACCAATAAGACTCTCTTATTTTTTCCATTTTCCTTGTTTGGGTCGCGGTGTTGCACCTGAAATGATTCAATTCTACTTGCTCGCCTTGGCATCTCTCGAAGACTGATCGGAAGGTCTTTCTTTGGACCATAATGTGGGCTTTTGGATGGGGTTGGAAATAAAGGGTATCAAAAGGCTCAAAACAATTCAAATGGGTTCAAAATTACAACTTTCGGAATCAGATTTCTTACAACAACCACAACTTCTGCCCCAGTTTCTTTGCTTGGGGACTTTTGGATTTTTACTTAGATGGGACCGAACCGTGAGGCTGTCTACGTATCCTTAAAAGGAATTAGGTCGAACGTAGTTCATGTCATAGAAATTACTTTGTTGTTGTGATTTTTCTTTCCTTTTTCTTCCTCTTCCTCTTCTTTTCTTTTCTTTCTTGTTTTTCTCTTTTTGTTGTTTTGTTGTTTTGTTTGTTTTTCTTTTTATTTTTATTTTCTTTTTCTTCTTTTTTTTCTTCTCTCTTTTCATTCTTTTTCTTTTCTCTTTTTCCTTTACTTGTCTTTCACGCTTGTGCTTCTGATCTTTGCTACTGATTCCGAAAGAGGGGTATGAAAGAAAATAAATAAGGTTCAAAGGGGTGACAAAGGATAAAGTGTTTAGATAGCAGAACAAAATGCCTTCATCATTCCAATCTCCAAAACATGCCAAGTGCAAACTACACAACTAAATAAACGAAGGAAAACATTTGTAACATCTTTTGATTGTACCAGACTTGATAACCATATCCACACATTCGCCTTCTACATCTGTTAACTACGAAGCACCATTGGACAACACCCTCACTCTCATTACCACGAGAGACCCCTGTCAATTTGGGCAAACTTGCTGTTAGCTTCAACCCGATGCGGCATGATGCATTTCAATAGGGTTTCTTTATGTTCTATATGCCCCAGTTTCACACAATTCGGGCTTGAAATGATCTCAAAATGCCTTTACTTATTTCCCTCAAATGTCCCTACCTCTTCAACATTGTTTCATTGCTTCATGACTAAATTGACTTTTAAAACCGGGCTGAGAATTACGCGTGCATGTCATGTCACTAGAAAAAACATGAAAAGAACTGTCAAAAGGCTAAGATAACTAAACAAAAATGACTAGAAATAGCAGAAAACAGAGAATTGCATTAGACAGACGGTGAAAGGGTTTGAATAACAAAACAAGAAAAATAAATTGGGGTACAACCCTACAACAAACCAAGATAACACTAAATGATATACTACGACTAAAGGAACTAGACAAAATAAAAGGATCGAAGGGTTTGAGTCACAAGACAATATCCGGATTACAATCCTGAAATAACCCGGACAACAGAAATGACAACAAACTAAACCACCAAAACTCCTCTCCGGCTGACCAAGAAATGGAGCGTCTTTCCAATTACCAAGCACGATATCTTAGCCACTGAATTCTGCATCAGCAATACTAGGACCTTCACAAGTCTTCATCACATTGTTCTTAACAAATTGCTTTTGGGTTCCTTTTGCCGGCTCGTTCTTAAGATCAACCTCTGATAGCGCTGAGAGCTTAGAAGCACGTGGGCCTCCGAGGCTCCCAGAAGAACTCTCACATTCCTTTTCAAAATAAATCATACCCACCATATGCGTCTCATTATGCACAGGCGATGGACTCTGGCTGGTGTCTGCTGCATCTGAAGTTTGCACGAGAATGTCACCTGCATCAATAAGCTTCTAAATCGCATTCTTCAAATTCCAACACTTCTCTATGCCATGCCCCGGGGCATCTGAGCAATATCCGCACCTTTGAAAAAAAAGCAAACTTCTTTGGAAGAGGGTTTGGAATTTTTATCCGGGTCTGCTTCAACATGTCCAATTTCCTTAGCCTATGGAATAGACTGGCATATGACTCTCCCAATGGAGTGAAGGTTTTCTTCTTCCGTAACCTCTCGTTCTTAAATGTTTGATTGGGCCGGAAACCTGATCCAATGGGTTTTCAGTAGGCTCGTGGGGGGTAGATAGGCATTTTGTGGAGCTGGGTACTGGGAAAGTGATGTATGACTTTGGGGGTTCTGTGGAGAGAAGTAGCATTGGGGAGGGTCATCTGGTGCACAAGGATATCCACGGGGACGATGTCGAGGCTGGAAGTGTTGATCAAGAAAGCCCATCGGATCATCTTTTCTGTTTCTCTTTCTTCCACCCAAGCTTACTAGGATGTTCTGAATGTCTTTCGAACAACTCATGATTTTGCCTTACTTGATTCCCTCTTCTACTAGCTCCCCCATTTTTAACACATCATTGAACGGCTTTCCCAAGGCCGGGATCAAATGACTGAAGTAGGTGGGCCCCTGGGCTTGTAGGAAAAGCTCAACCATTTCTTCTTCACCAATCGGGGTACTGACTCGAGCAACTTGCTCCCTCCATCTGAGCCCAAACTCCCTAAAGCTTTCCTCCGGCTTCTTTTCCATTTTAGATAAGGAGGAGCAGTCTGGGGTAACACTTGATTTGTATTGAAAGTATCGAACAAAATCCCGAGTCACGTCACCCAATGTAGGCCATTTACCGATATCTTGACGATTATGCCATTCCAAAGCTGCCCCAGTCAAGCTCTCACTGAAATACGCCATTAACAAATCATCTTTCTCGCCAACACTTCTCATTTCACTGCAATAATCCCTCAAATGGGCTACCAGATCTCCACACCCATCATACAAGTTAAATTTTGGCACTTTAAATCCCGCGGGCACGCGGACGTTAGGGGAAACAGACAGTTCTTTGTAAGCCATGCTACCTTGGTCTCCCATTCCTTGCTTGTTCTTTAAGGACTGTTCTATGCCTTTTAGCCTCCTGGGTATCCCATCTCGCCCTTCTTTTACTGGAGAGTATGGGGGATCATCCGGTACTACGACCGGAGTTTGGGTAAGGGCAGCATCTAAGAAGCTAGGTGGTGGCGGGGGTGGTGCTCTCCCGGTCATCCATGCCTGATACATGTCTGTCATGTGTTGTCTCAACATCCTTACCTCATCAGCGAAACCAGTGTCCTGTTCAACCAACTGCTTTCGGGCACCGGTATCAACCAACCCAGTTCTGTTGTTGTCTGCCATTGCCTTTTGACTTTATGTTGTAGAGAAGAGTTACCACTATAAAAACCACAAACCAACCACCCTTCTGATATGAATATAACAAAATAAAGTCAGCACGTTAGCATTAGAGAATTTAACATAAGATAATCTCACTTTATGTGCAATGCACCTAGCCACAATTATCGGTTCTAAAATGACTTCAAGGGTACAACGGTCAGTTGGCATCATCCCAATTTGTTCATTTCAACCTCTCCATTCTTTGGTTTTCTAGCACTTGCTTGATCATTTTCCTTACTCTTTTTTCTAATTATCACTTTTTTCTTTCTTTTCACTTTTTTTTCTTTTTTTTTTTCCTTTTTTTTCTTTTGATAATTTAAAATGATTTGATCGAACCTTATGTAGGTTGCCTACGTATCATGACCCCGGATGAATCAGATCTTTGCATAGTTCGGGCAGATTGGATACGGGCGAGAAGAAAGAAAAACTAATTTAGAGAATATATTTTTTGTCTTTTCCTTGAAAATGATGAAACATGCAAAATCTTTTTGGATTTTCTTTTTCCTTTTTTTTTATTTTTGATTTAAAAAAAAGATGAAAAAAGTGCAAAATCTTTTGAATTTTACAAGTTTTTTTTGTCTTTTTCTTAATAAAAAATGTAACAAAAACATAACTGGGCCCTACTTGCTTTATTTTCACACTTCACCCTCTTTTTTTCCTTTTTTTTCTTTTTTTTTTCATTTGCCCAACACTATCATTGGTCCGCCAAACGATGCTTTTACCCTTGAATAAATGCAACATGTAGCACGTAGGATGCACCAAGATGATCTGTTATTTTGGGTACACCTGTCCTAACACAGACCCAACACCTGTGTTGAGTCTCCAAAGTCAAATGCACGTGATGCAAACAAACATTGCTACTAGGGATCTGGCATGAGGCTGAGTTATTCTAGGTTTAAAACCTAGGTGTATTGTTCTAGACCTGGCTTACCCGAGCGGACAACTCGAGCCGAGGGGGGCAGCGTGCCGGTAACCAAAAGATCATCCGACTTTGCAACTTGTCCGAACCTCGTTCTAAATTGGGATATGACACTAACAGAAAGAAGTCACGCCAGCGTGCACTCCTCAGAAGATAGAAGAGAGGGGTTTCGTAGCAGTTTATATATAGTTCAGATAATATCAAAGCGGTAAAAAGCAACATTTAGCACATTAGGACCAAACATGTAAATCAAATCAGGTAATAAATAAAGCCAACATATAACAATTATTCTAAGCTCGAATTCTTGAACCCTGAACCAGAGATTCTGGGTTCGTTCCCTAGCAGAGTCGTCAGAGCTGTCACACCTCCTTTTACCTACCCCCGGGAGGGTATAAGGGAGTTTTTCCAATTTAAGTGACAATCAAAACGAGATTATTTTATTTAAAATTCAGAGTCACCACTCGGGATAGTTTATGGTGTCCCAAGTCACCGGTTTAAATTCCGAATCGAGGAAAAATTGACTTTGTTTTACAGTCCGCGAACACAGAAATTCGGGTAAGGAATTCTGTTAACCCGAGAGAAGGTGTTAGGAATTCCCGGGTTTCGTGGTTTTGGCACGATTGCTCAACTATTATTGTTGGCCTATTTATCTGATTTTAAAACATTGTTTGAAACCTACGTGCATTTATTCCTTTTAAACCGCTTTTAATAATCCAATTGTTATACAACTAATTATTCGGTTTCACATTGCGAATCATGTCACGGGAACCGTACCCACGATCTACAACGCATTTATTTTAATTATTTGAAATTGTGGGAGGGGGGGTCACATAAATGTACCCCCGGATTTTAATAGTTAAGCGTCACAACTACGTCACGGGAACCGTACCCCTAGTTATGACAATTATTTAATTACCAGTTTGATGGCCGAGTCACACCAGCGTGCACCCGAATTTCGGGGTTACGTATCATACCACGCCACGGGAACTGTACCCATGATCATGATGATTTAATCGCGCCTCAAGCAAACTAAGATATATAATTATTTTCCATAAGCTTTGAGACTCATTCACATGTTAAGCAATTTTGTTCTTTAACACATTTGTATTTTCCTAACGTAAATTCATAATTTTTCTTATAATTAAAAATTCTTAACAGAGAACTACTCAAACAAATATGAAACTGGAAATGCAAATCATACACATAACAAGTACTTGAAACGGGAGTAAACAAACACCAAACATTTACATGAGAAATGATAAAAAAGGGAGAGTTTAGAGTCGGACCTCAATAATATTAACAAAACTCGGTTACAGCAAACTCCAGCGAACTAAATCTGACCAGAAATCAAAACGGTAGCAGGAGCTTGAACCACGAACCCCGTCAACAGACTCGAATCAGCGTCGAAAAGCTCAAAATACAAATCGCTTTCGATTAAACTTATCAACCAAAGAATCCTCATACATACGTGCTTTTTGGAGACTCATATTATCTGTAGCAGCAACAATATAAAACCTTGGCTTAAACCTCACCATTTGAAGCACTGATGCGAGACTAAATTGCATAGTTTAACATGTGATATACCTTACATTTTATGCGCATTAATGATAAAATTACACTTGTTATGTGCTTAATGGAGTTTATTTAATGCGTAGGTGAAGTGGAGATGGAAACGGAGCTAAAAGGATGCAAATACGTCGAAAAATACGCAAAAGGAGACACCCGAGCGACAGAGCCAAACACACTGACCCTGCCTGGCGTTGGCCAGGCGTTTGGGCTGAAACGCCAGCCCCACCCTGGTGTTAGCCAGGCGTTTGGGCTGAAAC